>NW_025907827.1:0-21717 GCF_018835915.1 Vigna umbellata
AAGAATCAACTTTTTCATTTGGACTTATAATTAATGTAACTTACAATAATTTCATGCACAACAACTAGTAAGAATTTTCTAAAAATCACTATTGTTTACTGCAAAGGTAAGTAAAAAAATTCGTATGTAAAACAATTTTACCTATGAATTATCTATGAATAAAAGTTAATAGTTAAATTAGTCGTAACTAACATTACTGTTGAATTTGACCATAGAAAATTTACTTACAGATAAGGTTTTTTCTCTCATATAATGTTTTGTTGGGATGACCATGTTTAAACACCTTTGAAGCTATGGTTTCAACGCTTCATTTGACAATGAAGTTCCCTTCAGACAGAGGAATCATATGTACCGTGCGGACTGATCAATGAACTGCTCGGGAGTGCTATGTAGCTAGTCTAAAAGTCACACGTTGGGGAGGATCATGAGGGTTAACACAGATTTGTTTGCCATTCATGGGATTCACTCGAGTGTTATGTCTCACAAGTTAGCCATATTTAAAGAAGCTCGTCTGGTGGCTTAGAAGAAAAGGAGGTTGGGCGAGGAGAAGAGAAAGGTTATGGAAGTGGAGGTTACCAAACTCCTTGAAGCGAGATTCATTAGGAAGGTCACATATATAACCTGACAGGCTAACGTGGTCATGGTTAAAAACTTAAATGGTCAGTGGAGAATGTGTACTAATTTCACTATCCTGAATAAGGCATGTCCGAAGGATGCTTATCCTCTTCCTAGTGTTGATGGTTGGTAGATGGTGCTTCGGGGCACGACGTGTTGAGTTTTTTAGATGCCTACTCGGGCTATAATCAAACCCTCATGTTGGCATTGGATTAAGAGAAAACAACTTTCATAACTGAACATGGCTAATTTATGTTATGAAGTAATGCCTTTTGACCTTAAGAATGCAGGAGCTACTTACCAACGTCTAATGGAAAAAGTGTTCCGTCACTAGATCAGAAGGTGCATGGAGGTATATGTGAATGACATGGTGGTTAGGAGCCGATCTATGGAAGAACATTATAAAGATCTGGATGAAGTTTTCCTATAGGTAATGAGATATGGTATGCGATTAAATCTCTCTAAGTGCACTTTTGTTATGCCAGTGGGAAAATGTTTGGGATTCATGTTGACTTCTCGAGGAATTGAGGCCAACCCGAATAAATGTTACACGATTTTGGAAATGACGAGTCCGACAAACTTAAAGGAGGTACAACGGTTAGTTGGCTGATAAACTTTGTTTTTGCGTTTTATTCCAATGTTGGTAGAGCATATTAAACATATTCTTAAAGTTATGAAGAAAGGTATCACTCCGTATTGGGATGAGTAGCGAGAAAAGGCCTTTGGAAAAGTTAAAGACATCTTCAATAATCCGCCTGTAATGGCTCGACCGGTACAAGGGCATGATTTGCAATTATTCATAACTGTCTTGGACAATACATACAATGCAGTGCTCGTTCAAGAGTATCCCGATTTCAAGATGATTTACTTCATAAGCATAATACTGCATAAAGCAGAAGAGCGATACTCTCAAATAGAGAAGGCGGCATTGGCACTGCTTACAACCGCTCGTCGACTTCGACCTTATTTTCGGAGCCATCAAGTGGTTTTTAGAATGGATCATCCGGTGGCTAAGGTCCTACGGAAACTTGACCTTGCTGGGAGAATGGTTTTGTGGTTCGTTGAGCTTTCGGAGTTTGGTCTCCTATTCGAACCACACGACGTCATTAAGGGGAAGCATTTAGCAGATTTCGCGGTCGAACTAACATCTGGACCAAATATCATGCCTCAGTTGTTGCGTCTCAATGTTGATGGATCATCAAATAAAAGGGGTGGAGGAGCAAGCATTGTTGTAGAAGATTCGACTGGTGTTGTGATCAAACAAGCTTTAATTTTTACATTCCAAACCAACAACAATCAAGCTGAGTATGAAGCCTTAATTGTTGGCTTGATGTACAAAAAAAAGTTAGAAATCACTAATCTAGAGTGTTGAACGGACTTTCAATTAGTGGTCGGTCAAATGAATGGAACTTTTCAGGTCAAAGACAATCAATTATCTCGATATTTTCATAAGGTCAGTGTTTTATTCAAGAGTTTTCCCAAAATCAGCATCTCCAAGAGAGGAGAACTCCAGGGCAGACATCTTATCAAAGTTGGCTCATTCCAAAGGAAAAGGGCAATTGTCTTCGTTTCTTAGGTTGACACTAGACAAGCCAATGATTGAGGTCTTCGTCATAGAGGGAACTCCACCTAAGGCTAATTGGAGAGATGATATTTGTGTCCTAATGAAAAAATAAGAGTATGGAGAGAAGGTTAGTGTCATCGACTCCAAACGCATTGCTCGTTTTTTCCTTATTGGAGAGGACCTATACAGACGAGGTTGTGCGGTTCCACTATTAATGTGTTTATCTAAAGAAGAGGCACACTTATTTTGAAGGAGCTCCATGATGGCATATGTGGATTGCATTCTGGCAAGCAAACTCTTAAAGCTCGAGCACTACGAGCCGGATACTATTGGCCAACTATGGAGCATGACTGTGATTTGTTTGTCAACAAATTCAAGTATTGTCAAGAGCATCGAAATGATGTTAGAATACCTCTTGAATGGCATTGTGTCGGTGGATAATGGACATAGTAGGCCCACTTCCAGTTGGTCGTGCACAAAATAAATTTCTTTTAGTGGCGGTGGATTACTTTACAAAATGGATTGAAGCTAAACCATTGCTTGTCATCACTGCTTAGCGAGTGCAAAAATTCATATGGCAACTTATTTGTCGCTTTGGGTTACCCCTAAAGATTATCACCGATAACGGATGACAATTTATTGATAGAGGACTAGGTGAATTCTTACAAAGTTTGGGAATTAAGCATGTGATCAGTTATGTGGAGCATCCTCAAACTAATGGGCAGGCTGAAGCTGCCAACAAAGCTCTACTGACAAAGCTCAAGAAAAGATTGGGTGAGGCTACCCAAGGTGCTATGGGGATACAGGTGTACTCCGCATGGGTCTACAGGTGAAACTCCTTTTAATCTCATTTACGGTACAGATGTCATGCTTCCTGTAGAGGTTGGTGAGCCTTCAATCAGACGACGAAGTGATCAGTTGCAACTTGAACTTGATACTCTGCCAGAAAGGAGAGAGGCGACGATCGTACGATCTACTGCTCAAAAGCGGTTAATTTCTAGAAGATATAACACCAAGGTCAAGCCAAGGGGTTTCAGAGAGGGCGACCTTGTATGGCGCAAAAGAGGGGAAGCTGGGAAAAACCGTACAATTGGATCCTAACTGGGAAGGACCCTTTTGCATCATAGAAGATCTAATGAATGAGGCTTATCGGGTCGAGTTGTTGAATGGGAAAGTCATCCCAAACACTTGGAATGCAACTCATCTCAAGTTTTACTTTAGTTGAATTCTGTTGTCATACTTTATTTCAATTGAACTCCTCTGTCAACATTTAATTCATTTGAATTCTTGTGTCTACATTATGCTATTTATAAAGCAAAAACAAATTTCAATCGATTGTGTCTTGCATCTCCATCTCGTGAAGTCTAGGGAACGTTCTACGTAAACTCCTAGCATCAACCGTGTAGTGAAGAACGATTCCTAGTGAACTCTCACTCTCTCATGAAGTATAGGGAACGTTCTACATGAACTCCTAGCGTCAACCTAGTAGTGAGGAACGATTCATAGTGAACTCTCACTCTCTCATGAAGTCTAGGAAACGTTCTATGTGAACTCTTAACGTCAACCAAGTAATAAGGAACGTTCTCCATGAACTCTCACTTTCGTTCAAGAAATTTAGGGAATGTTCTAAAAAAACTCGTAGCAACAACCGAGCAATGAAGAACGTTCCCAAGGAACTTTCATTTCCTTATCAAGTCTAAGGAACGTCCTCTGTTAACTCCTAGCGTCAACCGATAGGTGATGAAGGCTCTCAACGAGTCCTCCTTCTTTCACTAAGTCTAAGGAACGTTCTCAGTGAACACCTATCAACACAGATAATTGTTTTCACTAACAATCATGCATTTTAAGTTTCCCAATACTAAGAGTGCAAATTTCATAACCAATGTTCGCCAAATCAAAGAGTTTAACCACACTTTGAAGATGCAACAACAATAGACACCATTGTTAGGGGGCATAGGTTAGTCTATTATGTTAATCTCATCTACAACTGCGCCCTCTACTGATGGATCCACTCCTTCTGGATCACCTGCCACGTCTACTCCTTCATCGCCTTCTTCATAACCCCTTCCTTAGTTGGTTATACTGTAATTTTTGCCTCAAGCTCGTCATTTGGAATGTCCTTTAGAGGCACCAACTGTCCTTTATATATGTCCTTCATGACATCAAAACCAGCTCCATCAGTGGACGCATCGAGAAGGTAGGGATCTACCTCATTGCCTTTTCAAAACCTAGGGAATGCTCTGCATAGATCTCCTTTTTCATTTCCTCAATTTGTATTGTTGAAAATATAATGGCTTAGTTTTAATACCAAGAGGGAGGTGAATTGGTGAAACACAACAATCAGAGTCTTTTAAAAATCTTTTTCACAAAAGGATGATCTTTCAAAAGTTTCTTGAAACGCAAGAAAAAAGACTTTGTAGTGTAGAAGAATATAATCGAATGAGTAAAGTACAAATTCGATTAAATATAACAGAGTAGGGATAGAAAGATCAAACACTGAGTTTTTATACTGGTTTGGCCAAGCCTACATCTAGTGTCCTTCCACCACAGGAAGCAAATGTACTATAATGATCAAGGTTTTTACAACAAGGCTTAGAGACCTTCACGTCCAAAATATAAAACACCTCTCTAACCCTCTAATCAAAATATAGGCAGTATACAAACAGACTAGCAGAAAGAATCCCCTCTCCTGCAGTCCAAACCGTTTGAGTCACCCTCAAAGTCAAGAACGCAACACATTCTTCTTCCTGTAATCACAACAGGGAACCTCAATCCAATCTTCCCAAGATTGTAGTCTCTGATCTCTCAGTTACACCCAATGTGCATATATGATCAACCTTTGTACGTGCAGTTAACTTGCTCTTCAAGAATCCACAAGTAGATGATCACCATGGTCACTTCTTGTTTCTTGGAGTTCTTTCTCTCTTTCTGTAAGAATGCACTTTCTGCAAAAGATATCACAAACTGTTAGATTCACAAAAGTTCTTACAGAAATCAAATTCGCGTCAATTTATAGATAAACACAACTCTGACGCATTTTAATCGACTCAGCTACTAATGCAATCGAATATAGCAATTCTGTTATTGTAGTTAGTAGCAATCAATGTAGTTAATTGAATGTACAATTAATGCAGTCGAATTTCATTTAATGCTTGGTCAACATATTTAAAAATATAGTCGTTGTAACATTTAATACAAGCATTAATAGAACTTCAAAACTGTAACAAACTTAGTTGAATGCAGGTTGCATGTAATCGACTATATAAACAAAGTTTTGAAAAACTTTCACTTTGAAAATCTCACAGCACACTTTTAAAATGGTTTGTGCAAAGACACAAGTTTTAATCGACTTACTTCATAATGAAGTCGACTTAAAACTGTTGTTTTGCCACATATTATAAGTTCAGCAAAAATGCATGTGGTTTTCCTTTTCTAAAACATATGTCATGCATTCACAGATAAAATCTCATGTAAAACACAGTGAATTGCAGCAATGACAGAATCAACACAAACATGTTCTCATATAATCATAATCATGAAAGTAATGAACATGTAACACATAAACAACACATAACAACACATGTGTTATTAATTATGTTGTCATCATAAAAAACCAGAAGATCTGAGATTGTAGGTTCAGCTAAACCAGTGCTCCCCTATCAACAATCTCAACATGTATGTCTTGGGCTTGCAATTTGGCAATTAGGGCATCCCTTTCACGTCTAACGTCATGTCCAGATGTACTAAGCTTTTTCTTGAAGGAAAGTAATTTGTCCAGATGACTAAATTCCCTTGTTTTGGTAGGAAATGAGATAATATGGAAGCAGAGCTGAAGTGCCAAGGAGATGGAGCTTAGAAAGAGCTGAAAAAGCACCAGAAAGTAGGAAGGTCCGAAGCTTGAGCGCCCTTTTTGGAGCCCTTAGTGCCAAAGCGCACCGCACACCGCCTAGGCACCCTTTTTGGGGCGTTGAGCACCACTTTTCCTGAAGAACCACGTCTGCTTGCCCTCCAAGTGAAGTTGAGCGCCAATTTTAGTATCGTAGGACGCCCGGGCGCCCTTTCTGAGGCGCTAAGCGCCACTTTTCCTGAACCACGCCTGCTTGCCCTCCAAGTGAAACTGGGCGCCAGTTTTAGTATCGCAGCACGCCTGGGCGCCCTAAGTGGGGCGTTGAGCGCCAACGAGATGGGCCTGGGCTTTGTTTCTATTTTGATTCCGCTCCAAAGGCGGATTTGGATGCGAGAGCCTCCATCTTTAACTTTTAGGGTTTTTCTATCTCATTCTTCTCCATTGTACATCTAGTTTCACCATGACAATGGGGAACTAACTTCTATTTGTTGTTGGAGGATGATGAAACCTTGTGAACTCTCATGTATTTGAATTAATTCTTAATACACTACAAGAATAATTGATATTACCGACGGTCCTAATTCATCGATAATGTATCAAATCCGTCGGTAATTGTCGTTTATCGATGGCTTACCAACGGTCAAAATACCGTCGGTAAAAACGTTGTCGGTAACTTTTACCGACGGATATTTCAACCGTCGGTAATTACCGAAGGCTTTTGACCTTCAGTAAAGTCGTCGGTAATTACCGAAGGCTTCTGGCCTTCGGTAAATCCGTCGATAATTACCGCGATCTGGTTCATCTTCTTCTTCTTCCTTCCTCCCTCTATGCCATTTTTTTTTCGTTTTCATGAACTCTGCCACCAAAAAAGCATCACGCCAGTAACAAACTAATTTCCAAAGAATCAAACAACTAATTTATTTTCAATTGTTAAAATCATAGGGAATCATGGAGAGTTTCTCTGCAATTCTCAGTGGAGAGCAGCGGTGGTGGAGAGCAGCGGTGGTGGAGAGGAGCAGTGGTGGAAAGCACCGATGGTGGAGAGCAGCGGCGGTGGAGAGCAGCGGCGGTGGAGAGCAATGATACGAAAAAGTATTACACTGAGATGGAGAGAAATGAGAGCAGCGGCAGTGTTTGCCACATATATTGGCACTGGAAGCGAAACTGGTGCCGTAAATTTCCGCTTTTTTACCGACGGTCAGAAGCCTTCGGTAAATCTATCGGTAATGTCGTCAAGCGAAATAATGGTCGGGAAAATTCTCGCTCTTTTTACCGACGGTCAAAAGCCTTCGTAAATCTGTCGGTAATGTGCATGTCACTTACCAACGACCAAAAGCCTTCGGTAAATCTGTCGGTAATATACATGTCACTTATCGACGGCCTTATCGAAGGCTTTTGACCGTCGGTAAAAAAAGATAAAAAACCGTCGGTAATTCCATCGGAAGTTAAAATTTATCGACGGATACTTATCCGTCGGTCAAAATCTGTCGGTAATATTAATAGTTTTTGTAGTGATAATTTATGCTTCTTTCATTAACTATTAGGGTAATTCTTCTGTGATTAATGCTCGATTTGTTTAACTCATTCATAGTGTGATGTATGAATTGCATGAGTGCTGGGAGGTTCCTTACAATTCAGATTCTTGTAGAATTATACCCAAGAGCAGTATTTCTCAAGGATGGGGGTATGAGTCTTGGTCATCTTAAGCTCCTGATCTTCAGAATTAATTATTAGGAATGCTAGGAATTGTATTAACTAGTAACTAAGGATAGGCTTTCTTCACCGAGGGATCGGGCTTTAAGTAATTTAGAGAGTGACGTTGACTTTAATGAAAGAAGAAGAATTCTTATATACATGAGAGTAAACTTGGTGAAATCTAACCCCAACAACATATTCATCTCATAAGGTAAACATCATCCTTTCATATTTAATTTTCTGCATTCATATTTAATTTTCTGCATTCAAAACTAAACCAATGATTTCGTTCCTTTTAAGTCTTAATTAATCGAGTTATCACACGAATGTCTACTGCCGAGAGTCTCTTGGGACACGATACTTGGTCTTACCATTTTATATTACTTGTACGATCCGGTACACTTGCCGGTGACTCAACAAGTTTTTGGCGTCGTTGTCGGGGACTCACCAATATATAAACGAATAACTTAATGGAATCAACACTAGTAAAATAAAGGGATTAAAAAGCGTCGTATAGGCTTCGGTTTTACAGAAACCGAAGTGTATAGATCTATATGTCACGGCTGCTCCGAGACCGATGCCTAAAGCCCGCTACTGCCTCGGTTCTAAGCTAAACCGAGGCATAAAACTCTGCTCCATACCTACTCTGCCTGCCCAGATGGGACTGGTATGCCTGCTAGCTATTCTGATGTACAGCTACTGCTTCGGTTATACTCAGAACCGAAGCATAAAAGGCCTGCAATTCGTATTTCCACACTGACCGAGGTGATGACGCAGCTTTTTTTATTTTTGTCGATTCTTTGCGCCTCGGTTACATTGATGACCGAGGTAGTAACATTTGTTTACGCCTCGGGTGTTGGAAGACCGAGGTAGTAACGTTTGTTTACGCCTCGGGTGTTGGAAGACCGAGGCAGNGTTGGTCGTGCACAAAATAAATTTCTTTTAGTGGCGGTGGATTACTTTACAAAATGGATTGAAGCTAAACCATTGCTTGTCATCACTGCTTAGCGAGTGCAAAAATTCATATGGCAACTTATTTGTCGCTTTGGGTTACCCCTAAAGATTATCACCGATAACGGATGACAATTTATTGATAGAGGACTAGGTGAATTCTTACAAAGTTTGGGAATTAAGCATGTGATCAGTTATGTGGAGCATCCTCAAACTAATGGGCAGGCTGAAGCTGCCAACAAAGCTCTACTGACAAAGCTCAAGAAAAGATTGGGTGAGGCTACCCAAGGTGCTATGGGGATACAGGTGTACTCCGCATGGGTCTACAGGTGAAACTCCTTTTAATCTCATTTACGGTACAGATGTCATGCTTCCTGTAGAGGTTGGTGAGCCTTCAATCAGACGACGAAGTGATCAGTTGCAACTTGAACTTGATACTCTGCCAGAAAGGAGAGAGGCGACGATCGTACGATCTACTGCTCAAAAGCGGTTAATTTCTAGAAGATATAACACCAAGGTCAAGCCAAGGGGTTTCAGAGAGGGCGACCTTGTATGGCGCAAAAGAGGGGAAGCTGGGAAAAACCGTACAATTGGATCCTAACTGGGAAGGACCCTTTTGCATCATAGAAGATCTAATGAATGAGGCTTATCGGGTCGAGTTGTTGAATGGGAAAGTCATCCCAAACACTTGGAATGCAACTCATCTCAAGTTTTACTTTAGTTGAATTCTGTTGTCATACTTTATTTCAATTGAACTCCTCTGTCAACATTTAATTCATTTGAATTCTTGTGTCTACATTATGCTATTTATAAAGCAAAAACAAATTTCAATCGATTGTGTCTTGCATCTCCATCTCGTGAAGTCTAGGGAACGTTCTACGTAAACTCCTAGCATCAACCGTGTAGTGAAGAACGATTCCTAGTGAACTCTCACTCTCTCATGAAGTATAGGGAACGTTCTACATGAACTCCTAGCGTCAACCTAGTAGTGAGGAACGATTCATAGTGAACTCTCACTCTCTCATGAAGTCTAGGAAACGTTCTATGTGAACTCTTAACGTCAACCAAGTAATAAGGAACGTTCTCCATGAACTCTCACTTTCGTTCAAGAAATTTAGGGAATGTTCTAAAAAAACTCGTAGCAACAACCGAGCAATGAAGAACGTTCCCAAGGAACTTTCATTTCCTTATCAAGTCTAAGGAACGTCCTCTGTTAACTCCTAGCGTCAACCGATAGGTGATGAAGGCTCTCAACGAGTCCTCCTTCTTTCACTAAGTCTAAGGAACGTTCTCAGTGAACACCTATCAACACAGATAATTGTTTTCACTAACAATCATGCATTTTAAGTTTCCCAATACTAAGAGTGCAAATTTCATAACCAATGTTCGCCAAATCAAAGAGTTTAACCACACTTTGAAGATGCAACAACAATAGACACCATTGTTAGGGGGCATAGGTTAGTCTATTATGTTAATCTCATCTACAACTGCGCCCTCTACTGATGGATCCACTCCTTCTGGATCACCTGCCACGTCTACTCCTTCATCGCCTTCTTCATAACCCCTTCCTTAGTTGGTTATACTGTAATTTTTGCCTCAAGCTCGTCATTTGGAATGTCCTTTAGAGGCACCAACTGTCCTTTATATATGTCCTTCATGACATCAAAACCAGCTCCATCAGTGGACGCATCGAGAAGGTAGGGATCTACCTCATTGCCTTTTCAAAACCTAGGGAATGCTCTGCATAGATCTCCTTTTTCATTTCCTCAATTTGTATTGTTGAAAATATAATGGCTTAGTTTTAATACCAAGAGGGAGGTGAATTGGTGAAACACAACAATCAGAGTCTTTTAAAAATCTTTTTCACAAAAGGATGATCTTTCAAAAGTTTCTTGAAACGCAAGAAAAAAGACTTTGTAGTGTAGAAGAATATAATCGAATGAGTAAAGTACAAATTCGATTAAATATAACAGAGTAGGGATAGAAAGATCAAACACTGAGTTTTTATACTGGTTTGGCCAAGCCTACATCTAGTGTCCTTCCACCACAGGAAGCAAATGTACTATAATGATCAAGGTTTTTACAACAAGGCTTAGAGACCTTCACGTCCAAAATATAAAACACCTCTCTAACCCTCTAATCAAAATATAGGCAGTATACAAACAGACTAGCAGAAAGAATCCCCTCTCCTGCAGTCCAAACCGTTTGAGTCACCCTCAAAGTCAAGAACGCAACACATTCTTCTTCCTGTAATCACAACAGGGAACCTCAATCCAATCTTCCCAAGATTGTAGTCTCTGATCTCTCAGTTACACCCAATGTGCATATATGATCAACCTTTGTACGTGCAGTTAACTTGCTCTTCAAGAATCCACAAGTAGATGATCACCATGGTCACTTCTTGTTTCTTGGAGTTCTTTCTCTCTTTCTGTAAGAATGCACTTTCTGCAAAAGATATCACAAACTGTTAGATTCACAAAAGTTCTTACAGAAATCAAATTCGCGTCAATTTATAGATAAACACAACTCTGACGCATTTTAATCGACTCAGCTACTAATGCAATCGAATATAGCAATTCTGTTATTGTAGTTAGTAGCAATCAATGTAGTTAATTGAATGTACAATTAATGCAGTCGAATTTCATTTAATGCTTGGTCAACATATTTAAAAATATAGTCGTTGTAACATTTAATACAAGCATTAATAGAACTTCAAAACTGTAACAAACTTAGTTGAATGCAGGTTGCATGTAATCGACTATATAAACAAAGTTTTGAAAAACTTTCACTTTGAAAATCTCACAGCACACTTTTAAAATGGTTTGTGCAAAGACACAAGTTTTAATCGACTTACTTCATAATGAAGTCGACTTAAAACTGTTGTTTTGCCACATATTATAAGTTCAGCAAAAATGCATGTGGTTTTCCTTTTCTAAAACATATGTCATGCATTCACAGATAAAATCTCATGTAAAACACAGTGAATTGCAGCAATGACAGAATCAACACAAACATGTTCTCATATAATCATAATCATGAAAGTAATGAACATGTAACACATAAACAACACATAACAACACATGTGTTATTAATTATGTTGTCATCATAAAAAACCAGAAGATCTGAGATTGTAGGTTCAGCTAAACCAGTGCTCCCCTATCAACAATCTCAACATGTATGTCTTGGGCTTGCAATTTGGCAATTAGGGCATCCCTTTCACGTCTAACGTCATGTCCAGATGTACTAAGCTTTTTCTTGAAGGAAAGTAATTTGTCCAGATGACTAAATTCCCTTGTTTTGGTAGGAAATGAGATAATATGGAAGCAGAGCTGAAGTGCCAAGGAGATGGAGCTTAGAAAGAGCTGAAAAAGCACCAGAAAGTAGGAAGGTCCGAAGCTTGAGCGCCCTTTTTGGAGCCCTTAGTGCCAAAGCGCACCGCACACCGCCTAGGCACCCTTTTTGGGGCGTTGAGCACCACTTTTCCTGAAGAACCACGTCTGCTTGCCCTCCAAGTGAAGTTGAGCGCCAATTTTAGTATCGTAGGACGCCCGGGCGCCCTTTCTGAGGCGCTAAGCGCCACTTTTCCTGAACCACGCCTGCTTGCCCTCCAAGTGAAACTGGGCGCCAGTTTTAGTATCGCAGCACGCCTGGGCGCCCTAAGTGGGGCGTTGAGCGCCAACGAGATGGGCCTGGGCTTTGTTTCTATTTTGATTCCGCTCCAAAGGCGGATTTGGATGCGAGAGCCTCCATCTTTAACTTTTAGGGTTTTTCTATCTCATTCTTCTCCATTGTACATCTAGTTTCACCATGACAATGGGGAACTAACTTCTATTTGTTGTTGGAGGATGATGAAACCTTGTGAACTCTCATGTATTTGAATTAATTCTTAATACACTACAAGAATAATTGATATTACCGACGGTCCTAATTCATCGATAATGTATCAAATCCGTCGGTAATTGTCGTTTATCGATGGCTTACCAACGGTCAAAATACCGTCGGTAAAAACGTTGTCGGTAACTTTTACCGACGGATATTTCAACCGTCGGTAATTACCGAAGGCTTTTGACCTTCAGTAAAGTCGTCGGTAATTACCGAAGGCTTCTGGCCTTCGGTAAATCCGTCGATAATTACCGCGATCTGGTTCATCTTCTTCTTCTTCCTTCCTCCCTCTATGCCATTTTTTTTTCGTTTTCATGAACTCTGCCACCAAAAAAGCATCACGCCAGTAACAAACTAATTTCCAAAGAATCAAACAACTAATTTATTTTCAATTGTTAAAATCATAGGGAATCATGGAGAGTTTCTCTGCAATTCTCAGTGGAGAGCAGCGGTGGTGGAGAGCAGCGGTGGTGGAGAGGAGCAGTGGTGGAAAGCACCGATGGTGGAGAGCAGCGGCGGTGGAGAGCAGCGGCGGTGGAGAGCAATGATACGAAAAAGTATTACACTGAGATGGAGAGAAATGAGAGCAGCGGCAGTGTTTGCCACATATATTGGCACTGGAAGCGAAACTGGTGCCGTAAATTTCCGCTTTTTTACCGACGGTCAGAAGCCTTCGGTAAATCTATCGGTAATGTCGTCAAGCGAAATAATGGTCGGGAAAATTCTCGCTCTTTTTACCGACGGTCAAAAGCCTTCGTAAATCTGTCGGTAATGTGCATGTCACTTACCAACGACCAAAAGCCTTCGGTAAATCTGTCGGTAATATACATGTCACTTATCGACGGCCTTATCGAAGGCTTTTGACCGTCGGTAAAAAAAGATAAAAAACCGTCGGTAATTCCATCGGAAGTTAAAATTTATCGACGGATACTTATCCGTCGGTCAAAATCTGTCGGTAATATTAATAGTTTTTGTAGTGATAATTTATGCTTCTTTCATTAACTATTAGGGTAATTCTTCTGTGATTAATGCTCGATTTGTTTAACTCATTCATAGTGTGATGTATGAATTGCATGAGTGCTGGGAGGTTCCTTACAATTCAGATTCTTGTAGAATTATACCCAAGAGCAGTATTTCTCAAGGATGGGGGTATGAGTCTTGGTCATCTTAAGCTCCTGATCTTCAGAATTAATTATTAGGAATGCTAGGAATTGTATTAACTAGTAACTAAGGATAGGCTTTCTTCACCGAGGGATCGGGCTTTAAGTAATTTAGAGAGTGACGTTGACTTTAATGAAAGAAGAAGAATTCTTATATACATGAGAGTAAACTTGGTGAAATCTAACCCCAACAACATATTCATCTCATAAGGTAAACATCATCCTTTCATATTTAATTTTCTGCATTCATATTTAATTTTCTGCATTCAAAACTAAACCAATGATTTCGTTCCTTTTAAGTCTTAATTAATCGAGTTATCACACGAATGTCTACTGCCGAGAGTCTCTTGGGACACGATACTTGGTCTTACCATTTTATATTACTTGTACGATCCGGTACACTTGCCGGTGACTCAACAAGTTTTTGGCGTCGTTGTCGGGGACTCACCAATATATAAACGAATAACTTAATGGAATCAACACTAGTAAAATAAAGGGATTAAAAAGCGTCGTATAGGCTTCGGTTTTACAGAAACCGAAGTGTATAGATCTATATGTCACGGCTGCTCCGAGACCGATGCCTAAAGCCCGCTACTGCCTCGGTTCTAAGCTAAACCGAGGCATAAAACTCTGCTCCATACCTACTCTGCCTGCCCAGATGGGACTGGTATGCCTGCTAGCTATTCTGATGTACAGCTACTGCTTCGGTTATACTCAGAACCGAAGCATAAAAGGCCTGCAATTCGTATTTCCACACTGACCGAGGTGATGACGCAGCTTTTTTTATTTTTGTCGATTCTTTGCGCCTCGGTTACATTGATGACCGAGGTAGTAACATTTGTTTACGCCTCGGGTGTTGGAAGACCGAGGTAGTAACGTTTGTTTACGCCTCGGGTGTTGGAAGACCGAGGCAGTAAGCTGTTTAATATTTCATAACGTCACTTTTCGGTAGTTTAAATGATTTTCTCTCAATGTTCATCTTCTTCTCAGCGTGAAACAAAACCAGCGCGAAAACCTAGCTTCCTCGGTCTCGCCTCCCCTCGGTCTCTCCTCCCTCCCCTCGGTCTCGCCTCCCCTCGGTCTCGCCTCCCCTCGCTATCGCCTCCCCTCGCTATCGCCTCCCTCGCGCTCGCCTCCGTCGCTCTCTCGCTGGCTCGCTCCCTCGCGCTCGCCTCCCTCGCGCTCGCCTCCCTCGCTCTCGCCTCCCNGTCTCTGATCTCTCAGTTACACCCAATGTGCATATATGATCAACCTTTGTACGTGCAGTTAACTTGCTCTTCAAGAATCCACAAGTAGATGATCACCATGGTCACTTCTTGTTTCTTGGAGTTCTTTCTCTCTTTCTGTAAGAATGCACTTTCTGCAAAAGATATCACAAACTGTTAGATTCACAAAAGTTCTTACAGAAATCAAATTCGCGTCAATTTATAGATAAACACAACTCTGACGCATTTTAATCGACTCAGCTACTAATGCAATCGAATATAGCAATTCTGTTATTGTAGTTAGTAGCAATCAATGTAGTTAATTGAATGTACAATTAATGCAGTCGAATTTCATTTAATGCTTGGTCAACATATTTAAAAATATAGTCGTTGTAACATTTAATACAAGCATTAATAGAACTTCAAAACTGTAACAAACTTAGTTGAATGCAGGTTGCATGTAATCGACTATATAAACAAAGTTTTGAAAAACTTTCACTTTGAAAATCTCACAGCACACTTTTAAAATGGTTTGTGCAAAGACACAAGTTTTAATCGACTTACTTCATAATGAAGTCGACTTAAAACTGTTGTTTTGCCACATATTATAAGTTCAGCAAAAATGCATGTGGTTTTCCTTTTCTAAAACATATGTCATGCATTCACAGATAAAATCTCATGTAAAACACAGTGAATTGAAGAAATGACAGAATCAACACAAACATGTTCTCATATAATCATAATCATGAAAGTAATGAACATGTAACACATAAACAACACATAACAACACATGTGTTATTAATTATGTTGTCATCATAAAAAACCAGAAGATCTGAGATTGTAGGTTCAGCTAAACCAGTGCTCCCCTATCAACAATCTCAACATGTATGTCTTGGGCTTGCAATTTGGCAATTAGGGCATCCCTTTCACGTCTAACGTCATGTCCAGATGTACTAAGCTTTTTCTTGAAGGAAAGTAATTTGTCCAGATGACTAAATTCCCTTGTTTTGGTAGGAAATGAGATAATATGGAAGCAGAGCTGAAGTGCCAAGGAGATGGAGCTTAGAAAGAGCTGAAAAAGCACCAGAAAGTAGGAAGGTCCGAAGCTTGAGCGCCCTTTTTGGAGCCCTTAGTGCCAAAGCGCACCGCACACCGCCTAGGCACCCTTTTTGGGGCGTTGAGCACCACTTTTCCTGAAGAACCACGTCTGCTTGCCCTCCAAGTGAAGTTGAGCGCCAATTTTAGTATCGTAGGACGCCCGGGCGCCCTTTCTGAGGCGCTAAGCGCCACTTTTCCTGAACCACGCCTGCTTGCCCTCCAAGTGAAACTGGGCGCCAGTTTTAGTATCGCAGCACGCCTGGGCGCCCTAAGTGGGGCGTTGAGCGCCAACGAGATGGGCCTGGGCTTTGTTTCTATTTTGATTCCGCTCCAAAGGCGGATTTGGATGCGAGAGCCTCCATCTTTAACTTTTAGGGTTTTTCTATCTCATTCTTCTCCATTGTACATCTAGTTTCACCATGACAATGGGGAACTAACTTCTATTTGTTGTTGGAGGATGATGAAACCTTGTGAACTCTCATGTATTTGAATTAATTCTTAATACACTACAAGAATAATTGATATTACCGACGGTCCTAATTCATCGATAATGTATCAAATCCGTCGGTAATTGTCGTTTATCGATGGCTTACCAACGGTCAAAATACCGTCGGTAAAAACGTTGTCGGTAACTTTTACCGACGGATATTTCAACCGTCGGTAATTACCGAAGGCTTTTGACCTTCAGTAAAGTCGTCGGTAATTACCGAAGGCTTCTGGCCTTCGGTAAATCCGTCGATAATTACCGCGATCTGGTTCATCTTCTTCTTCTTCCTTCCTCCCTCTATGCCATTTTTTTTTCGTTTTCATGAACTCTGCCACCAAAAAAGCATCACGCCAGTAACAAACTAATTTCCAAAGAATCAAACAACTAATTTATTTTCAATTGTTAAAATCATAGGGAATCATGGAGAGTTTCTCTGCAATTCTCAGTGGAGAGCAGCGGTGGTGGAGAGCAGCGGTGGTGGAGAGGAGCAGTGGTGGAAAGCACCGATGGTGGAGAGCAGCGGCGGTGGAGAGCAGCGGCGGTGGAGAGCAATGATACGAAAAAGTATTACACTGAGATGGAGAGAAATGAGAGCAGCGGCAGTGTTTGCCACATATATTGGCACTGGAAGCGAAACTGGTGCCGTAAATTTCCGCTTTTTTACCGACGGTCAGAAGCCTTCGGTAAATCTATCGGTAATGTCGTCAAGCGAAATAATGGTCGGGAAAATTCTCGCTCTTTTTACCGACGGTCAAAAGCCTTCGTAAATCTGTCGGTAATGTGCATGTCACTTACCAACGACCAAAAGCCTTCGGTAAATCTGTCGGTAATATACATGTCACTTATCGACGGCCTTATCGAAGGCTTTTGACCGTCGGTAAAAAAAGATANCTTTTAGGGTTTTTCTATCTCATTCTTCTCCATTGTACATCTAGTTTCACCATGACAATGGGGAACTAACTTCTATTTGTTGTTGGAGGATGATGAAACCTTGTGAACTCTCATGTATTTGAATTAATTCTTAATACACTACAAGAATAATTGATATTACCGACGGTCCTAATTCATCGATAATGTATCAAATCCGTCGGTAATTGTCGTTTATCGATGGCTTACCAACGGTCAAAATACCGTCGGTAAAAACGTTGTCGGTAACTTTTACCGACGGATATTTCAACCGTCGGTAATTACCGAAGGCTTTTGACCTTCAGTAAAGTCGTCGGTAATTACCGAAGGCTTCTGGCCTTCGGTAAATCCGTCGATAATTACCGCGATCTGGTTCATCTTCTTCTTCTTCCTTCCTCCCTCTATGCCATTTTTTTTTCGTTTTCATGAACTCTGCCACCAAAAAAGCATCACGCCAGTAACAAACTAATTTCCAAAGAATCAAACAACTAATTTATTTTCAATTGTTAAAATCATAGGGAATCATGGAGAGTTTCTCTGCAATTCTCAGTGGAGAGCAGCGGTGGTGGAGAGCAGCGGTGGTGGAGAGGAGCAGTGGTGGAAAGCACCGATGGTGGAGAGCAGCGGCGGTGGAGAGCAGCGGCGGTGGAGAGCAATGATACGAAAAAGTATTACACTGAGATGGAGAGAAATGAGAGCAGCGGCAGTGTTTGCCACATATATTGGCACTGGAAGCGAAACTGGTGCCGTAAATTTCCGCTTTTTTACCGACGGTCAGAAGCCTTCGGTAAATCTATCGGTAATGTCGTCAAGCGAAATAATGGTCGGGAAAATTCTCGCTCTTTTTACCGACGGTCAAAAGCCTTCGTAAATCTGTCGGTAATGTGCATGTCACTTACCAACGACCAAAAGCCTTCGGTAAATCTGTCGGTAATATACATGTCACTTATCGACGGCCTTATCGAAGGCTTTTGACCGTCGGTAAAAAAAGATAAAAAACCGTCGGTAATTCCATCGGAAGTTAAAATTTATCGACGGATACTTATCCGTCGGTCAAAATCTGTCGGTAATATTAATAGTTTTTGTAGTGATAATTTATGCTTCTTTCATTAACTATTAGGGTAATTCTTCTGTGATTAATGCTCGATTTGTTTAACTCATTCATAGTGTGATGTATGAATTGCATGAGTGCTGGGAGGTTCCTTACAATTCAGATTCTTGTAGAATTATACCCAAGAGCAGTATTTCTCAAGGATGGGGGTATGAGTCTTGGTCATCTTAAGCTCCTGATCTTCAGAATTAATTATTAGGAATGCTAGGAATTGTATTAACTAGTAACTAAGGATAGGCTTTCTTCACCGAGGGATCGGGCTTTAAGTAATTTAGAGAGTGACGTTGACTTTAATGAAAGAAGAAGAATTCTTATATACATGAGAGTAAACTTGGTGAAATCTAACCCCAACAACATATTCATCTCATAAGGTAAACATCATCCTTTCATATTTAATTTTCTGCATTCATATTTAATTTTCTGCATTCAAAACTAAACCAATGATTTCGTTCCTTTTAAGTCTTAATTAATCGAGTTATCACACGAATGTCTACTGCCGAGAGTCTCTTGGGACACGATACTTGGTCTTACCATTTTATATTACTTGTACGATCCGGTACACTTGCCGGTGACTCAACAAGTTTTTGGCGTCGTTGTCGGGGACTCACCAATATATAAACGAATAACTTAATGGAATCAACACTAGTAAAATAAAGGGATTAAAAAGCGTCGTATAGGCTTCGGTTTTACAGAAACCGAAGTGTATAGATCTATATGTCACGGCTGCTCCGAGACCGATGCCTAAAGCCCGCTACTGCCTCGGTTCTAAGCTAAACCGAGGCATAAAACTCTGCTCCATACCTACTCTGCCTGCCCAGATGGGACTGGTATGCCTGCTAGCTATTCTGATGTACAGCTACTGCTTCGGTTATACTCAGAACCGAAGCATAAAAGGCCTGCAATTCGTATTTCCACACTGACCGAGGTGATGACGCAGCTTTTTTTATTTTTGTCGATTCTTTGCGCCTCGGTTACATTGATGACCGAGGTAGTAACATTTGTTTACGCCTCGGGTGTTGGAAGACCGAGGTAGTAACGTTTGTTTACGCCTCGGGTGTTGGAAGACCGAGGTAGTAACGTTTGTTTACGCCTCGGGTGTTGGAAGACCGAGGCAGTAAGCTGTTTAATATTTCATAACGTCACTTTTCGGTAGTTTAAATGATTTTCTCTCAATGTTCATCTTCTTCTCAGCGTGAAACAAAACCAGCGCGAAAACCTAGCTTCCTCGGTCTCGCCTCCCCTCGGTCTCTCCTCCCTCCCCTCGGTCTCGCCTCCCCTCGGTCTCGCCTCCCCTCGCTATCGCCTCCCCTCGCTATCGCCTCCCTCGCGCTCGCCTCCGTCGCTCTCTCGCTGGCTCGCTCCCTCGCGCTCGCCTCCCTCGCGCTCGCCTCCCTCGCTCTCGCCCCCCTCGCTCTCGCCTCCCTCGGTCTCGCCTCCCCTCGCTATCGCCTCCCCTCGCTATCGCCTCCCTCGCGCTCGCCTCCGTCGCTCTCTCGCTGGCTCGCTCCCTCGCGCTCGCCTCCCTCGCGCTCGCCTCCCTCGCTCTCGCCTCCCTCGCTCTCGCCTCCCCTCGGTCTCGCCTCCCTCGGTCTCGCCTCCCTCCCCTCGGTCTCGCCTCCCTCGGTCTCGGTCTCGCCTCCCCTCGGTCTCGCCTCCCTCGCTCTCGCCCCCCTCCCCTCGGTCTCGCCTCCCTCCCCTCGGTCTCGCCTCCCCTCGGTCTCGCCTCCCCCTTGGTCTCGCCTCCCTCCCCTCGGTCTCGCCTCCCTCGCTCTCGCCTCCCTCCCTTCGCTCTCGCCTCCCCTCGCTCTGGCTCTGTCGCTCTCTCGGTCTCGCTCTCTCGGTCTCGCTCTCTCGTTCCGTCGCTCTCTGCCGCTTCGGGTAGCTGCTTCGGGTTTCAGGCAGCTGTGACCGTGCCGGAGAGCTGCTTCGGGTTTGAATAGAGTTTTGGATTTGGTTTGTGAGATTTTGTTTTGATTTGTTGAATTGAATCTGAGAACAACATCTTCCCTCTTGTTTTGATTTTGTTTTGATTTGTTGAACAACTATATTGTAAGAGTGATGCATGTAATTTTCCCCAAATTTTACCTTCATTTTACTCTTATCTGAGAACAACATCTTCCCTCTTGTTTTGACCGAAGCTTTGGAATCAATTGAAAAAAGAATTGGTTTGTTTATGTGTTTATCTGAGAACAACATCTTCCTGCTTCGGGTTTACTTGCTTTCTTTTTACTAAAAAAAATTGTTTGTTTGGGAGCTTGAGCAGAGGCATAAGACCGCAAAAAAAAAAAAAAAAAACGGACCTACTGCCTCGGTTCAGTCTTCAACGGAGGCAGTAGAGGTAGAGAAACAAATTCGGTTCTAAGAACCGAGGCCTAAGCGTACCATTTTATGCCTCGTTCCACAACCGAGGCATAAAGTCTATCACTTTTTACTTCGTCTGAATATGCCTCGGTTCAGGAACCGGTGCCTATCAGCGAAAATAACCGCTGTCATTTCCCCAATTTGTACCAGTGCAATAACATATAAAGCCCTATACATAAAACTACTCATTACAAAAGCTTTAACACAAAAAACAAGTCTTCATGAAGGTCTTCTTGCAAGGTGAGCACTTCATACTTCATTTAGGCATTATCAAAACTTCTATGCTTCACGATTTTGCTAACAATCTCTCCCTTTTTTATGATGATCAGAACTCCTTTGATTTAAAGCTTTTTGTAACCTATACTCATAATCTATAAATCATACATAACTTCAAGACGAGAAGGCATTAGTAGATAATGTAGGTGTCGGTTTTTTCTGTTTGGGTTTCTCACATGAAATTGAGATAGAGTGGGTAATATTTTTTAGGCCATGCAGCATATAGAAGAGGGAAATCTTAACGGAAATTTTTGGAGGAGATAAGGGGTGACTTTGAGACCGTATGAGAGTTTAGGATTGGTAGTATATTAGGGTGTTTTAGGAAGGGGGTTTTAGATCAAGTTTGGTAGAAAATATACCTGTAACAGAGGGAAGAGGCGCAAAGGAACATCTTATCAGGGAACAGATTTTATGGTAGGCTTGGAGTTTTTGGAATGTAAGGGGAGTGGCTATAAACTATCATGTGTGTTAGTGTTA
Organism: Vigna umbellata; assembly: GCF_018835915.1. The sequence goes on from NW_025907827.1 coordinate 21,636, forward strand.
GGCGATGCTTTTGGGGTTACTCTTTGTGCTATGACTCCATTTGTGTGTGTATATATATATATATATATATATATATATATAT
>NW_025907828.1:0-29483 GCF_018835915.1 Vigna umbellata
AACCGAGACGTATCTCCTCAACGCTGAACTTAAAGAGAACGAAGCAGGTCAGTCCGACACATAATAGAAGAAACTCACGGATGCTCCCACCACTCGACCAAGAGCACAAAAAGCACATCATACATCACAGCCTAAACCGAGATGTTGAATTAGCGGAGTCTCAGAATTCAACAAAACACCCCGAAAAACGGATAAACAATGACAAGACCCATGTGAGTGGCAGTCGATTTTCTCGACACAAATCTTGAAGAGATCAAAGTAAATCAACACCGTGCATGACCGAGGAGACTCATCAATGATCCTACCATTCAAGATGAGATCGTAGTAAACAGAGGCATCACAATCCCACCAAGATGGAGAGTCAACAAAGTATGAGATATACCAAACGTCTCGGCAGAAGGGTAAATCGGGAAGGGCATCCAACTTCTAGGGCATAACACCAGACACCTCGACAAGCGAGTCAATTAAGAAAACAAGCACTCTCGACATAGAGGGAACCGTCTACTACGAAAGCATACCTGAACATATCATACGCTCACAATGGTAACACACCTTGGAATAAAGTGATTATAGCGCCTACATTAATAACAAAGTTCTATAACCAAGCGTTATAAAAGAAAGGACAATCAGAAAATACCACATAAGTGACAATTAGAAAAGACTACAGAAGTAACACCTGAGTTACTTAGATAGTAACAAAAGCCCTTCATGTAAGGTACCAAAAGCCCTTTAAATGAGACACCAAAAGCCCTCCAAACTAGGCACTAAAAGCTCTCCAAACGACACCATAAGTTCTCCGAACGACGCACCAGAAGCCCTCCATGTAGACACCAAAAACCCTCCAAAGCGAGGCACCACAAGCTCTCCACACCAATCACCAAGTAACTTTCGTAAAAAAAATATATCTAAGCAAAACACTAAGCTACTTTAACAAGTAAACCGAGTTATTTCACCAAGTAACTTCTATGCACACTACTTAAAAAAAAGCAAGTCACTTCACCAAGTAACCAATGAAAATCCACTAGAGAAACGAAAACATTAAACTAGAAAATCAGAAACACCCTTAGTTATGGGAGGTAGTAGGTACCCAAGCACAAAGCAACCACGGAATTTCATTCAACAGCACTAAGACAAAGAAAATTCAGGAAGAATGAAATAAAGAATTAAAACAAAGAATTCGCTTACAAGAATAGTTTCCATGGGAGAGAGGATGGCTTTCCAGCGGAAGAAAAAGAAGAGAATCAGCACATTATTCTACATATGGTTTATATATGTAGTGTTTCTTCATATGTATACGATTTCATAATGAACATTTATGATGTGAGTCTTCTGTAGGCTCAAATCTGTTTTGTTCATAAAAACTGTGATTAATGGTTTAGTTTCATGTGGGTGAGTGATTAGTAATACTAGTGATTCTATTCTTTTGGATGGTTTTGATAGTGTGTTAAGTCAATATGAAACGATGATACTGGATCATCGGAGTATAACATTAACATAATTACTAGTACAACTTTGAACAGCCTTCAAAAACCACGACAGCGCCTTGGAATGATCACGCCTCAATCCCCAAAGTAGTAAAAGAGGCCAACTTTGTACATGGCAACAACATTCCCCTTTTGGGCTTGATACTCCAGTATCTGAAAGACCTCATCCTCTTCCCCCTTAGATTTTCTCAGAGCCTCCTTGTTCTCCTCAGCCCCATTGTGGAGCCTAACCGGTTCAATCACAGGAGAATCTTTCGAAATCAGAAAATTATTCACTACCACTTCAGTTATATCAGTATAAAGATTAATAATTTTGTCAAACATATGTACCAATGGTGATGCAATTTATCACACTATTCACAGAGATCGTAGGGAGAAATGAAGCACGAATCAGAAAAGGGAAAAGAAAGGAAAAAGAAGGAGGAGAAGTCACACTCCATCTTGACGCATGTACTTATAAGCGAAAGCCATCTTGGACTACATGTTGTCGCCCTCGGCGGCGAAGTGGTGCTACAGAAACGCCTTCCCCTTACCTCGCTCTCTCAAAAGCCCCATTTCCCACAAAAACCCTAGAACAGATTGCACGGCGGGATGGTTGGTCTTGGTTGTGGCAACAATATCTGCATCACCGTCCTCAATGAGGGCGGGGTTACCGAACATGAGCTTTTTGACTGCGGAGTAGTAGGCGTCGTCGGATTCCGAGAGAGGCTGGGGGGCTCGAAGATGAGGCGCCATGAACAGGGTCGAGGTCCCCCATGGATTTGTGGGTGTCTCCATCGCCGAGCTCATCCCATTCGGCGGAGGAATCAGGTTCGGCGCCAGAGTCTTCCTGAGAGAGCATGAACTTAATTTCATTTGAGGAAAGAAAAGCAACATTGGCACACATGGCTTGAAAAAAATTTAAAGAAAATTTAAGACAGTTCAATTTTTTAAGATTAAATATAAGAATTTCAAAATTAAGAGACTAAAATAAACAAATCTTTAGAAAAAAATAAAACTCAAAATAATTGATAGTTTAAAAACTAAAAATATATTTAATCTTAAAAATGATATTTATATTCCACCGTCAAGAATAAAAAAATGTTTTTCAAAATATTTCAACTAAAAACTATTTAATTTGATGAAATAAAGTAAATAATTGACTAAGCAATCACGTTGAGTTGTTGGAAAATATTAAGCAACAGTACATTTTCCGTATTCCGTTATCCATGTAATTTTTTCTTCAAAGTTTTAATGCAAACCATAACGTATTTATTAAAATGGCTTGAAACTTCTTAATCAAATATCAATATCGCCCCACAACGGAAAATGATTTTTCATTTTAAAAAGAATGTTAATGGATTGTGACCATGAATGTATACACTGGGGTGAGCTCAATATGACTAAGGATTATTTATCAAAAGTTTAAACCATTACTCATTTGTTTAGTCGGGTGATGAAAGGTAAGGTGTATAGCGGAAAAGAAAAGAGAGTAAAAAAGGTACAATTTATTATATTTATTATTTTAATAAAATTTATTATATGATACAAATATTAATAAAATCTCCAAAACATAATAATTATGTTGTGTGTGTGATTTTAGTTTACCACTAGTCTAAAAACCATTTTTTATAATGAATTTTTACGTAGGTTATACTTTATTATAATAATTGAAATAGTAATAAAATTATAAATAAAATAACACTTATGAGTCACACTAATTCATTTCTTTCATCTGGAACCTTCACATTAATCCATTCCTATCATCTTTAACCTTTCTTTGTTGCATTCTTTCACTTTTTCATTGAGCATCATTTCATTTTATTAGAGTTATATTCATTCCGATGCGTCTTCATCTTTAAAAATGACATGTATCTATTCCAGTTTCAACATTGAATTCACCTAGTATGTGTTTCATCATATAACAATTGTAAAAAGTGTCAGCATAAAAAGTGTGAGCATTGATATTTTTGTAATAAAGAAAAAAAAATTCTATACTGACTTTAGCTATAACTATAACTATATAGAAAGTAATATCTTATTTTGTTATTTGTAAACATAGATACACATACAGGGTTCTCAATTCCCTATTTTCCATTCTCATTTTTCTTTTCATTCGTTTATTTAGCATCCCAACAAACACATAGTCGACCTTCTCTCTTTTCATATCTTTGTTTTTTCTCTTTCAATCTCTCTCGCTCTCTTTAGGGTTTTCTCGACTCTTTGATTTATGGACTTAAACCCTTGATTTCGGAATGCCCAAACCAAGAGAAGTTGGTGCTCAAAAGCCTCAAAACGTTCTCTCCCATTGTGTTTATAGAGAGGTCCACAATCTAGAGGAGTGTCTCACTGCCAACACAATGGGGAACGTGCTCCTCCTCCAAGGCGGAGACTTTGAAGAGAGCTTCAAGGAGTTTAATGCTAACAACATATGTTATGCTCGGGGCTAGATGCCCATTATTAAGGTACCACCACGCCACCTGTTGTAGAAGCTGACAATAAAAGAATAAATATCACGAACAACCTTAAGCGTGTAGATCACTGTACTTAAGAACTTATCCGCGGTGTATTGCGCAAGCCCCCAAGATACAACAGGAACTTCTCAAAATTTCTGAGGATCTCAAAACTAGCAAGGATCTCTAAAAGGAGAATAAAATAAACCCAAAATATTTTTAGCAAAAGAATAAGAGAGAAAGAATGAAACTAAAAGAAGAGTGATTTGTGATGATGTATTTTGGAGTGAATGAAGTGCTCTATTTATAGAGCTAGTGAACCAGGCCCATGATCCAAAAGATCCAAAAGATCTGCTAGAGAAAATGATTTTTTATAAAATAAAACGTTGCAAACTAAAAGACGTTGGCAACAGTGTGCAACGAGACTTGTAGTGAAATGAAAGATCACAATGTTAAAATAATATCGTTCATCCGCAAAGAAAGGAAAGGTATTTTGTACGTGTACAACACCATCTTCACTCAGTTATTTCTTAAGATGCTTCAAATAAAATACAAAATGATGATAGTAATAACATTGAGTTTTTATTATTTTATTTTTATATTTTTGCTTTATTTATTTTTATCAACAACAAACAAACATATTATTAATGGCACATCCAACATATTGTTTGTCATGAAGCTTCCATGTCACAATCCATCGGACATAAGCACCAATCAAGTATGTGAAATTGATATTGATACTGAACCTGTTTGCTTTCAGTTGAGCCACTACAAACATCTCCTCAGCATGTGACTTTCCATTTCTGAAAATCACCTTATTCCGTTGATACCACACAGTACCCACATACTCTTCCAAGCTAAGTCCATTTTTTACTTAAACTACAAAAGTTATGCTGTAAAAAATGGTTTGTTATACTGTTTGGATTCACTCTTTGCTTCCTTATCCATCTATCATCTATTGCAAGCATTTCATACTAGACTGACAGTTGGACAGTTTAAAAACAAATAAGATTTCATACACTGATTTTTCTCCTACCAAGATTATCTTTGGTTGCATCTCTATCTATGTGAAATTAATTGCATTTGGTATGAATGTCATCTCCCATATTTCACTAAAAAATTCCTTATCACCATCTATCAAGTTATCCTGTATAGTTTTGTACGCTGTAAAAGATCTTGTGGCTTCCATTTTCGAGTAGACCTAATTATCATCTATTTTGTAACTTCACCGAAGACATTTCTTGCATAAAGAGGTTGAGTTGAACAAGTTCCCACTCAAACCATTATCTTCTCCACCTAAATCTCCATTTCCACTAGTTTCCTATCCATCTTCTCATACTCTTCACCAACCATTTATCCTTCAAAAATAAAGTTTTATTTCCTTTCCCTACTTTACTTTTTCTTTCTGTCTAGATTTTTTTTTACAACATCACACAACACACATATTATATTTTTATTGAATTTAGAGTATGACTGTGAGAACCTAGAAAATAGAGATTAGAGTAGATCGATGTATTAAAATAATGAGATGAGCATTTTTATTTTAAAATAATCTTATAATATAAATAGAATTTTTAAAGCTCGGTTCATTATCTAAATCACCTCTCTAGAACTCTATTCTCCTTGAGTTCTTTGACTTCTCTCTACCCTTTTCTCACTATAGTGTTATCTGTTCAACGATCAGGAAGTGCCTAGACAATCCTTGCGTCAAGGGCAACAATCTCTACCGATCAATTTCTTGTTTTGAGCCGGTAAGTCGTTTCCCTTTTTTCCTCCGTACGTTATTGGATTTTTATAATGCAACAATTTATGTTGAATGTATCTGATTATTCTCCTCTTCAATTTATAGCTTAATTAGGTACTAAGATGGATTTTATATCACCAATTGGTGATTTGTAGGGTTTCCTAGAGTTACCTTGCGGTGCAAGCATCATTTGGAGTTTTCTAGAGCTGGGTTGTATAACTATGAGGTAAGGGAAGCTAGATTTGTTTTGAATTAGAAATTTATAGTATATGTATGATGAGTTTGTGAATATTGAGTTGATTGAACTGAAATTGATTTTTAAGATATATGTGAAGTGTAACTTGAATGTGATAATGTGCAAATTTATGATCTATGCAATAAGCATGTTTTGATGTTGTATGATCTATAAGTGGGGGTATGAAAGGTTTAAAATTTGTTAGGAAGGTGTTTAGTTGAAATTGATGTAATCTATAATTATTGTAGGTTATTGGTGAGGAAGTGGGGTAATGAAAATGAGAAGTAGAGGTTAGATGCTCAATTGGTCAGTTAGGGCAGCTTTAGTAAGTCAAATGTGACTTGCTTAAGCTCTTCAAGTGGACAAAAATGTGTCAAAAATGGTATAATGGATTTTGGGTTCATAAGTTGTGATTTTAGAGGTTTTGGAGTAGGAATTGATCCATAAACAATTTAGACTAATGTTATAAAGGTTTAGGAACATTTAGTCAAGTCTAATTAGGTATATAACATAATTTAGGAGTGTTAGAAGTTGGGAAAAATAGTTAGAATTGGTAAACTTTGGTTGGGTTGCTTAATTCTGCAGAATTCGTGCTGCAGAATTATGCAGACTCGTTGTGCGAGTTAATTCGCACAACGAGTGGTCTTGGCAAGTTGCTCTATGATTGAGACATTCGCACAACAAGAGGGTGCGTTGTGCGAATGGTTATGGGGTTTGCTCTCTGTTTGATGATTCGCATTGCGAATCATTTAGCTCAGCGACTCGAGGTGGTCTGGGGTCACTGCCAAATTAATTTGAATAGCGAAAAGGGGCGCATAACAAGTGTTTAGGGGGTTTGGGCCACTATCTAGACTTTCGCATAGTGATTTGGGAGCGTTATGCGAGGGGTTGAGGTTTGGTACCTCTGCGAGTTAATTCGCATAACGAGATAGGTCGCTATGCGAGAAACTCCTGGTTTCGCCCTGCGAATGGGGTGCGTTGAGCGAAAGGTCTGATTTAGTCAACTCTTTATTTCTTTGTCTTGAGTTGAATTAAGTTAAGTGTTGCATGTATTGTGAAGTGTGTTTGAGGGTGTATGATACTATATAATTGAGTATTATTATGAGTGAATTTACAAGTAAAGGTATGTGATTCAAAGTGGTGAATGTAAGCTTCAGTGTAGAATCTCTTGGTGAGATTCCAGGTTGTTTAGAATGAATGCAGGAGCTCAGTTTTGGGGGTTGTCCTAAAACTCCAATGGTCTTTCATTCTCAAGTAGAGAGGATTGAACCATGTCGTGAGGAGTAGTAGGAGGTGTTAGTTTTGGGAGCTTCCAGTATGCCTGGAGGCCCGAAACAGACTAACCTCGTTAGTGTGGTAGGGTAAAACCCAATGACAATGGTTTTGCAAAGCAGTAGAGGCCACCATGAGTGCATGACCCGTCATAGTTCAACAATCATTCTAAGTCCGGACAAATCAAGTCTAGAACATAACATGCTAGGATGTTTTATTTAGTTATTTTGCTTGATTTATCTTGTGTATGTTATGTGCTATTAAACTGTATGTTCTCTTGTATATCTAGCTTACCCTTCTGTTTGTGTTTGTATTTTATATGTGTGGTTCTTTTTTTTTGCAGTGATCATCCGATGGATGTGAACAGAGGGATATGTGAGGTGCCTCTGGAGCAGGCTTTGGAGGACGAGAATGTTGTTGTTTAGTTTAGTTAGGTTGTTTATTTTGGTGTATAGTTTTGGAATACTCTCTTGTATATAAAGTTTTAAATTCTACGGTTATTTTGGATGGCTGTAAAGTTTATACTTTATATCCCAGTCTATAACGGTTTTATTTTATTATTTTTGGGACTACTATTATATGGTTTATTACTATATTTTGGGATGTTACAATGACAATACAATAAAAACTAATACTTGTGTTATGTTAAAATATCTTGAAAATTTTTGTATTAAAATNAATGTTTTTCAAAATATTTCAACTAAAAACTATTTAATTTGATGAAATAAAGTAAATAATTGACTAAGCAATCACGTTGAGTTGTTGGAAAATATTAAGCAACAGTACATTTTCCGTATTCCGTTATCCATGTAATTTTTTCTTCAAAGTTTTAATGCAAACCATAACGTATTTATTAAAATGGCTTGAAACTTCTTAATCAAATATCAATATCGCCCCACAACGGAAAATGATTTTTCATTTTAAAAAGAATGTTAATGGATTGTGACCATGAATGTATACACTGGGGTGAGCTCAATATGACTAAGGATTATTTATCAAAAGTTTAAACCATTACTCATTTGTTTAGTCGGGTGATGAAAGGTAAGGTGTAAAGCGGAAAAGAAAAGAGAGTAAAAAAGGTACAATTTATTATATTTATTATTTTAATAAAATTTATTATATGATACAAATATTAATAAAATCTCCAAAACATAATAATTATGTTGTGTGTGTGATTTTAGTTTACCACTAGTCTAAAAACCATTTTTTATAATGAATTTTTACGTAGGTTATACTTTATTATAATAATTGAAATAGTAATAAAATTATAAATAAAATAACACTTATGAGTCACACTAATTCATTTCTTTCATCTGGAACCTTCACATTAATCCATTCCTATCATCTTTAACCTTTCTTTGTTGCATACTTTCACTTTTTCATTGAGCATCATTTCATTTTATTAGAGTTATATTCATTCCGATGCGTCTTCATCTTTAAAAATGACATGTATCTATTCCAGTTTCAACATTGAATTCACCTAGTATGTGTTTCATCATATAACAATTGTAAAAAGTGTCAGCATAAAAAGTGTGAGCATTGATATTTTTGTAATAAAGAAAAAAAAATTCTATACTGACTTTAGCTATAACTATAACTATATAGAAAGTAATATCTTATTTTGTTATTTGTAAACATAGATACACATACAGGGTTCTCAATTCCCTATTTTCCATTCTCATTTTTCTTTTCATTCGTTTATTTAGCATCCCAACAAACACATAGTCGACCTTCTCTCTTTTCATATCTTTGTTTTTTCTCTTTCAATCTCTCTCGCTCTCTTTAGGGTTTTCTCGACTCTTTGATTTATGGACTTAAACCCTTGATTTCGGAATGCCCAAACCAAGAGAAGTTGGTGCTCAAAAGCCTCAAAACGTTCTCTCCCATTGTGTTTATAGAGAGGTCCACAATCTAGAGGAGTGTCTCACTGCCAACACAATGGGGAACGTGCTCCTCCTCCAAGGCGGAGACTTTGAAGAGAGCTTCAAGGAGTTTAATGCTAACAACATATGTTATGCTCGGGGCTAGATGCCCATTATTAAGGTACCACCACGCCACCTGTTGTAGAAGCTGACAATAAAAGAATAAATATCACGAACAAAGAACAACCTTAAGCGTGTAGATCACTGTACTTAAGAACTTATCCGCGGTGTATTGCGCAAGCCCCCAAGATACAACAGGAACTTCTCAAAATTTCTGAGGATCTCAAAACTAGCAAGGATCTCTAAAAGGAGAATAAAATAAACCCAAAATATTTTTAGCAAAAGAATAAGAGAGAAAGAATGAAACTAAAAGAAGAGTGATTTGTGATGATGTATTTTGGAGTGAATGAAGTGCTCTATTTATAGAGCTAGTGAACCAGGCCCATGATCCAAAAGATCCAAAAGATCTGCTAGAGAAAATGATTTTTTATAAAATAAAACGTTGCAAACTAAAAGACGTTGGCAACAGTGTGCAACGAGACTTGTAGTGAAATGAAAGATCACAATGTTAAAATAATATCGTTCATCCGCAAAGAAAGGAAAGGTATTTTGTACGTGTACAACACCATCTTCACTCAGTTATTTCTTAAGATGCTTCAAATAAAATACAAAATGATGATAGTAATAACATTGAGTTTTTATTATTTTATTTTTATATTTTTGCTTTATTTATTTTTATCAACAACAAACAAACATATTATTAATGGCACAATCCAACATATTGTTTGTCATGAAGCTTCCATGTCACAATCCATCGGACATAAGCACCAATCAAGTATGTGAAATTGATATTGATACTGAACCTGTTTGCTTTCAGTTGAGCCACTACAAACATCTCCTCAGCATGTGACTTTCCATTTCTGAAAATCACCTTATTCCGTTGATACCACACAGTACCCACATACTCTTCCAAGCTAAGTCCAATTTTTACTTAAACTACAAAAGTTATGCTGTAAAAAATGGTTTGTTATACTGTTTGGATTCACTCTTTGCTTCCTTATCCAACTATCATCTATTGCAAGCATTTCATACTAGACTGACAGTTGGACAGTTTAAAAACAAATAAGATTTCATACACTGATTTTTCTCCTACCAAGATTATCTTTGGTTGCATCTCTATCTATGTGAAATTAATTGCATTTGGTATGAATGTCATCTCCCATATTTCACTAAAAAATTCCTTATCACCATCTATCAAGTTATCCTGTATAGTTTTGTACGCTGTAAAAGATCTTGTGGCTTCCATTTTCGAGTAGACCTAATTATCATCTATTTTGTAACTTCACCGAAGACATTTCTTGCATAAAGAGGTTGAGTTGAACAAGTTCCCACTCAAACCATTATCTTCTCCACCTAAATCTCCATTTCCACTAGTTTCCTATCCATCTTCTCATACTCTTCACCAACCATTTATCCTTCAAAAATAAAGTTTTATTTCCTTTCCCTACTTTACTTTTTCTTTCTGTCTAGATTTTTTTTTACAACATCACACAACACACATATTATATTTTTATTGAATTTAGAGTATGACTGTGAGAACCTAGAAAATAGAGATTAGAGTAGATCGATGTATTAAAATAATGAGATGAGCATTTTTATTTTAAAATAATCTTATAATATAAATAGAATTTTTAAAGCTCGGTTCATTATCTAAATCACCTCTCTAGAACTCTATTCTCCTTGAGTTCTTTGACTTCTCTCTACCCTTTTCTCACTATAGTGTTATCTGTTCAACGATCAGGAAGTGCCTAGACAATCCTTGCGTCAAGGGCAACAATCTCTACCGATCAATTTCTTGTTTTGAGCCGGTAAGTCGTTTCCCTTTTTTCCTCCGTACGTTATTGGATTTTTATAATGCAACAATTTATGTTGAATGTATCTGATTATTCTCCTCTTCAATTTATAGCTTAATTAGGTACTAAGATGGATTTTATATCACCAATTGGTGATTTGTAGGGTTTCCTAGAGTTACCTTGCGGTGCAAGCATCATTTGGAGTTTTCTAGAGCTGGGTTGTATAACTATGAGGTAAGGGAAGCTAGATTTGTTTTGAATTAGAAATTTATAGTATATGTATGATGAGTTTGTGAATATTGAGTTGATTGAACTGAAATTGATTTTTAAGATATATGTGAAGTGTAACTTGAATGTGATAATGTGCAAATTTATGATCTATGCAATAAGCATGTTTTGATGTTGTATGATCTATAAGTGGGGGTATGAAAGGTTTAAAATTTGTTAGGAAGGTGTTTAGTTGAAATTGATGTAATCTATAATTATTGTAGGTTATTGGTGAGGAAGTGGGGTAATGAAAATGAGAAGTAGAGGTTAGATGCTCAATTGGTCAGTTAGGGCAGCTTTAGTAAGTCAAATGTGACTTGCTTAAGCTCTTCAAGTGGACAAAAATGTGTCAAAAATGGTATAATGGATTTTGGGTTCATAAGTTGTGATTTTAGAGGTTTTGGAGTAGGAATTGATCCATAAACAATTTAGACTAATGTTATAAAGGTTTAGGAACATTTAGTCAAGTCTAATTAGGTATATAACATAATTTAGGAGTGTTAGAAGTTGGGAAAAATAGTTAGAATTGGTAAACTTTGGTTGGGTTGCTTAATTCTGCAGAATTCGTGCTGCAGAATTATGCAGACTCGTTGTGCGAGTTAATTCGCACAACGAGTGGTCTTGGCAAGTTGCTCTATGATTGAGACATTCGCACAACAAGAGGGTGCGTTGTGCGAATGGTTATGGGGTTTGCTCTCTGTTTGATGATTCGCATTGCGAATCATTTAGCTCAGCGACTCGAGGTGGTCTGGGGTCACTGCCAAATTAATTTGAATAGCGAAAAGGGGCGCATAACAAGTGTTTAGGGGGTTTGGGCCACTATCTAGACTTTCGCATAGTGATTTGGGAGCGTTATGCGAGGGGTTGAGGTTTGGTACCTCTGCGAGTTAATTCGCATAACGAGATAGGTCGCTATGCGAGAAACTCCTGGTTTCGCCCTGCGAATGGGGTGCGTTGAGCGAAAGGTCTGATTTAGTCAACTCTTTATTTCTTTGTCTTGAGTTGAATTAAGTTAAGTGTTGCATGTATTGTGAAGTGTGTTTGAGGGTGTATGATACTATATAATTGAGTATTATTATGAGTGAATTTACAAGTAAAGGTATGTGATTCAAAGTGGTGAATGTAAGCTTCAGTGTAGAATCTCTTGGTGAGATTCCAGGTTGTTTAGAATGAATGCAGGAGCTCAGTTTTGGGGGTTGTCCTAAAACTCCAATGGTCTTTCATTCTCAAGTAGAGAGGATTGAACCATGTCGTGAGGAGTAGTAGGAGGTGTTAGTTTTGGGAGCTTCCAGTATGCCTGGAGGCCCGAAACAGACTAACCTCGTTAGTGTGGTAGGGTAAAACCCAATGACAATGGTTTTGCAAAGCAGTAGAGGCCACCATGAGTGCATGACCCGTCATAGTTCAACAATCATTCTAAGTCCGGACAAATCAAGTCTAGAACATAACATGCTAGGATGTTTTATTTAGTTATTTTGCTTGATTTATCTTGTGTATGTTATGTGCTATTAAACTGTATGTTCTCTTGTATATCTAGCTTACCCTTCTGTTTGTGTTTGTATTTTATATGTGTGGTTCTTTTTTTTTGCAGTGATCATCCGATGGATGTGAACAGAGGGATATGTGAGGTGCCTCTGGAGCAGGCTTTGGAGGACGAGAATGTTGTTGTTTAGTTTAGTTAGGTTGTTTATTTTGGTGTATAGTTTTGGAATACTCTCTTGTATATAAAGTTTTAAATTCTACGGTTATTTTGGATGGCTGTAAAGTTTATACTTTATATCCCAGTCTATAACGGTTTTATTTTATTATTTTTGGGACTACTATTATATGGTTTATTACTATATTTTGGGATGTTACAATGACAATACAATAAAAACTAATACTTGTGTTATGTTAAAATATCTTGAAAATTTTTGTATTAAAATATTTTTTTTCTTTTAAATTTTTTTTAATGAACTTTCCAGAGCCTTAAAGAGTTATTTCAATAACGGAAACACAGTATAGAAATGCAAAGAAAATTCAAAAAAATTAATGTATTAAAGGTTAAGAAACGTGACTTTTTTTATAAACTTTTCCTATAAATATACGAACAAAGTACTAAAAATTACTCATAATCTAATCAGTTATGCGTAAATTATAACCGATCATGTTTATAATAAAATATGTACTTTATCATCATAATATGATAAATAAATCAAATAAATAATATTATAATAATGAATAAAATAATTTCAATTTTAATGTTTTATAAAATAACTTATTTTAATGTTTAATAATTAATTTTGTATACACAAAATTTAAATTAATTTCATTACATATTTTTAAATTGATGTGTAATATATAATAAATAAGTATATTTTATTAGTATAATTAAGTTATATGGAACACACTCGTACATAGGATTACGTGAGAGAACCTTATTTAGCTTGAGGTGGGGATTACATCAAATATCCATAGTTGTTTTTGGCTTATTATAAATGCATTCTGTCTACTTTCTGCAATTTGTTAAAATGAAATTGATTGACACTGAAGGTGATGAACTGATTAAAGTTGATAACAGAAACTGATTAAGTTGGTAAATTTGAACTTCATCTGTCTTTTAAGCCTCATGCGATATCTTTACGCCACTGTCCTCTTTCAGAGGATCCAAATTCCTTTTGCATCAGCATCTTTTCATATTATAGTATTATTATTTCGTATTTTGTTGGATTTTACTTTGTATGTCATGTCATGTAGTTGTTGTTAACTAGACAAGTGTGTTATTACGTCAAGCATCAACAGTTATAGTAATAGGTTGTGCTGTTTGTTCAGTTTTCCCTGCTAAGACATTGATGGGTCTATGGGTGCAGAGGCATGTACTCTCTTGCAACTCTTGGGGACTTTTATTTGAACTGCATAATTCTTCTTTACTGTTTATGCCACCTTGTGTAAGGAAGTGAAGAAATTATCACTTGCGCCATATCAACCCAAAAATTCAATTGTCTGCTACCTTTCAATCTCAATGAATGTTTACACTGTTGTCACATCTATCTTCTTTAATTAGTATCACCTTATCATGTATTAAGGATATAATGTATCATACTACAAAATATATGGAAAATAAATTATGATGATATTATATAACATATCTAAATTGGTATAAGACCATATATTTCATTTGGGAATTTTTTTTTATGTATTATTTATACTTTTTATTTGTATATGATGTAAATTTTTTAGTCCGTTTTAAATTTTTAATAATATTTTTTTTAAATGTGAATCCCATCCACGTAAAAGTGTAATGGACATTAACTCTAATTACTCTTTCAAACACAGTACAAACACTATACAAATTTACAATTTTATGGGGTTATTTTTTTCGTTTTCGACGGTTTTAACTCCCGAAAAAATACGTTATCCGCGGTTAGTAAAACCGTTGGGAAAAGCTGCGTCGCTAAGTAATTTTCGGCGGGTTTTTTCAAAATCGCCGGTATTAGCAGGGGTTTTTCAAAACCGTTGGTATTAGCGGGGGTTTTGTGAAAACCGCCGGTATTATTGGGAGTTTTTCAAAACCTTCGATATTAGCCGGGGTTTTCCTAAAATCGTCGGGAATATGCAATTTAGATTTTTTTTTGTATTATTTATAATTTTGATAAATACTCTTTAATATATCAATCAAATAATTTGTAATTAAAATTGAATATTATATAATAAATAGTAAACATGTAGGTTAAACCAATTCGGAGGTCCCTATTTTCGTGGGGTTGTCTCAGTTACATCCCCTTCTTTGAAGTTTTGCCAATTAGGTCCTTACTATTGAAAAATTGAATCAATTGGGCCCCTGCCGNATATGTATGATGAGTTTGTGAATATTGAGTTGATTGAACTGAAATTGATTTTTAAGATATATGTGAAGTGTAACTTGAATGTGATAATGTGCAAATTTATGATCTATGCAATAAGCATGTTTTGATGTTGTATGATCTATAAGTGGGGGTATGAAAGGTTTAAAATTTGTTAGGAAGGTGTTTAGTTGAAATTGATGTAATCTATAATTATTGTAGGTTATTGGTGAGGAAGTGGGGTAATGAAAATGAGAAGTAGAGGTTAGATGCTCAATTGGTCAGTTAGGGCAGCTTTAGTAAGTCAAATGTGACTTGCTTAAGCTCTTCAAGTGGACAAAAATGTGTCAAAAATGGTATAATGGATTTTGGGTTCATAAGTTGTGATTTTAGAGGTTTTGGAGTAGGAATTGATCCATAAACAATTTAGACTAATGTTATAAAGGTTTAGGAACATTTAGTCAAGTCTAATTAGGTATATAACATAATTTAGGAGTGTTAGAAGTTGGGAAAAATAGTTAGAATTGGTAAACTTTGGTTGGGTTGCTTAATTCTGCAGAATTCGTGCTGCAGAATTATGCAGACTCGTTGTGCGAGTTAATTCGCACAACGAGTGGTCTTGGCAAGTTGCTCTATGATTGAGACATTCGCACAACAAGAGGGTGCGTTGTGCGAATGGTTATGGGGTTTGCTCTCTGTTTGATGATTCGCATTGCGAATCATTTAGCTCAGCGACTCGAGGTGGTCTGGGGTCACTGCCAAATTAATTTGAATAGCGAAAAGGGGCGCATAACAAGTGTTTAGGGGGTTTGGGCCACTATCTAGACTTTCGCATAGTGATTTGGGAGCGTTATGCGAGGGGTTGAGGTTTGGTACCTCTGCGAGTTAATTCGCATAACGAGATAGGTCGCTATGCGAGAAACTCCTGGTTTCGCCCTGCGAATGGGGTGCGTTGAGCGAAAGGTCTGATTTAGTCAACTCTTTATTTCTTTGTCTTGAGTTGAATTAAGTTAAGTGTTGCATGTATTGTGAAGTGTGTTTGAGGGTGTATGATACTATATAATTGAGTATTATTATGAGTGAATTTACAAGTAAAGGTATGTGATTCAAAGTGGTGAATGTAAGCTTCAGTGTAGAATCTCTTGGTGAGATTCCAGGTTGTTTAGAATGAATGCAGGAGCTCAGTTTTGGGGGTTGTCCTAAAACTCCAATGGTCTTTCATTCTCAAGTAGAGAGGATTGAACCATGTCGTGAGGAGTAGTAGGAGGTGTTAGTTTTGGGAGCTTCCAGTATGCCTGGAGGCCCGAAACAGACTAACCTCGTTAGTGTGGTAGGGTAAAACCCAATGACAATGGTTTTGCAAAGCAGTAGAGGCCACCATGAGTGCATGACCCGTCATAGTTCAACAATCATTCTAAGTCCGGACAAATCAAGTCTAGAACATAACATGCTAGGATGTTTTATTTAGTTATTTTGCTTGATTTATCTTGTGTATGTTATGTGCTATTAAACTGTATGTTCTCTTGTATATCTAGCTTACCCTTCTGTTTGTGTTTGTATTTTATATGTGTGGTTCTTTTTTTTTGCAGTGATCATCCGATGGATGTGAACAGAGGGATATGTGAGGTGCCTCTGGAGCAGGCTTTGGAGGACGAGAATGTTGTTGTTTAGTTTAGTTAGGTTGTTTATTTTGGTGTATAGTTTTGGAATACTCTCTTGTATATAAAGTTTTAAATTCTACGGTTATTTTGGATGGCTGTAAAGTTTATACTTTATATCCCAGTCTATAACGGTTTTATTTTATTATTTTTGGGACTACTATTATATGGTTTATTACTATATTTTGGGATGTTACAATGACAATACAATAAAAACTAATACTTGTGTTATGTTAAAATATCTTGAAAATTTTTGTATTAAAATATTTTTTTTCTTTTAAATTTTTTTTAATGAACTTTCCAGAGCCTTAAAGAGTTATTTCAATAACGGAAACACAGTATAGAAATGCAAAGAAAATTCAAAAAAATTAATGTATTAAAGGTTAAGAAACGTGACTTTTTTTATAAACTTTTCCTATAAATATACGAACAAAGTACTAAAAATTACTCATAATCTAATCAGTTATGCGTAAATTATAACCGATCATGTTTATAATAAAATATGTACTTTATCATCATAATATGATAAATAAATCAAATAAATAATATTATAATAATGAATAAAATAATTTCAATTTTAATGTTTTATAAAATAACTTATTTTAATGTTTAATAATTAATTTTGTATACACAAAATTTAAATTAATTTCATTACATATTTTTAAATTGATGTGTAATATATAATAAATAAGTATATTTTATTAGTATAATTAAGTTATATGGAACACACTCGTACATAGGATTACGTGAGAGAACCTTATTTAGCTTGAGGTGGGGATTACATCAAATATCCATAGTTGTTTTTGGCTTATTATAAATGCATTCTGTCTACTTTCTGCAATTTGTTAAAATGAAATTGATTGACACTGAAGGTGATGAACTGATTAAAGTTGATAACAGAAACTGATTAAGTTGGTAAATTTGAACTTCATCTGTCTTTTAAGCCTCATGCGATATCTTTACGCCACTGTCCTCTTTCAGAGGATCCAAATTCCTTTTGCATCAGCATCTTTTCATATTATAGTATTATTATTTCGTATTTTGTTGGATTTTACTTTGTATGTCATGTCATGTAGTTGTTGTTAACTAGACAAGTGTGTTATTACGTCAAGCATCAACAGTTATAGTAATAGGTTGTGCTGTTTGTTCAGTTTTCCCTGCTAAGACATTGATGGGTCTATGGGTGCAGAGGCATGTACTCTCTTGCAACTCTTGGGGACTTTTATTTGAACTGCATAATTCTTCTTTACTGTTTATGCCACCTTGTGTAAGGAAGTGAAGAAATTATCACTTGCGCCATATCAACCCAAAAATTCAATTGTCTGCTACCTTTCAATCTCAATGAATGTTTACACTGTTGTCACATCTATCTTCTTTAATTAGTATCACCTTATCATGTATTAAGGATATAATGTATCATACTACAAAATATATGGAAAATAAATTATGATGATATTATATAACATATCTAAATTGGTATAAGACCATATATTTCATTTGGGAATTTTTTTTTATGTATTATTTATACTTTTTATTTGTATATGATGTAAATTTTTTAGTCCGTTTTAAATTTTTAATAATATTTTTTTTAAATGTGAATCCCATCCACGTAAAAGTGTAATGGACATTAACTCTAATTACTCTTTCAAACACAGTACAAACACTATACAAATTTACAATTTTATGGGGTTATTTTTTTCGTTTTCGACGGTTTTAACTCCCGAAAAAATACGTTATCCGCGGTTAGTAAAACCGTTGGGAAAAGCTGCGTCGCTAAGTAATTTTCGGCGGGTTTTTTCAAAATCGCCGGTATTAGCAGGGGTTTTTCAAAACCGTTGGTATTAGCGGGGGTTTTGTGAAAACCGCCGGTATTATTGGGAGTTTTTCAAAACCTTCGATATTAGCCGGGGTTTTCCTAAAATCGTCGGGAATATGCAATTTAGATTTTTTTTTGTATTATTTATAATTTTGATAAATACTCTTTAATATATCAATCAAATAATTTGTAATTAAAATTGAATATTATATAATAAATAGTAAACATGTAGGTTAAACCAATTCGGAGGTCCCTATTTTCGTGGGGTTGTCTCAGTTACATCCCCTTCTTTGAAGTTTTGCCAATTAGGTCCTTACTATTGAAAAATTGAATCAATTGGGCCCCTGCCGTTAATTCAACTTAACGGGGTTAAGTTTTTGCTTACCCGTGAGGTTGACGTGGATAATTTTGGATACGTGGCGTGCACAGACCCATATACCTGGGTTTTTTATTTCTACGTGGCATTTTCTTAAACAATGAATTTAAAAATTGGGGTTTCTGACCCATTTTAAAAGCTCCCATCACTGATTTTATAAATATTGGGATTTATGGTTTGTTTAGAGTTCGTTGTTGTTGAACATTGGAAAGCAATTGAAGGTTGGAAAGAGGAAAGTGGGAAAGCAAGACGCAACCATGTCTATGTAGCATTCGTGTTCATCGTCCACTTGCAATGAGTGTCGAAAGAAATTCTACTCTGTCAGCTGTCGCGTAGATGATAGGAAGGACGCGTCACTGATTTTCCATTGTGGAGAGAAGTTTGTGTTGAGGACTGCGAAAACCAGTAAGAATCGAGGCAAACAATTCTAGGGTTGCCCTAGGTATAAGAGTGGAAGTGAAAATGCTGGATGCAACTACTTCAGATGGTCCAGTGAGGGGGAATTGACGAAAGTGTTAGCTGTGAGGTGTTGGAAGCAAATGATGAGAGGTTGTTGAAGAGTTTTCAAAATGAAAGTGATGACAAGATACTTGGTCTGCAGAAAGTCATGATGGGTCTTGAAAGGTGGACGAAAATTTTGGTTGGGGTTGTTTGTATTGTATGTGTAATCAACATGATTATAGTTCAATGTTGATGGGAAGGGAATGATAATCTGTGTATAAATAGGTGTAATGTAGGGCAGTTTAATGTAATGAAGATGTAATAGTTTTGTTATGTTAGTTGCAGATGTAATAGTTGGAGATTTTTAATGTTTAATGAAATTAAGATGTTCAATGTTGAATGAAATTAAGATTTGTAGTGAACATTATTCTTGTTTGTACTGCTTGCCTATAATGAACCAATGTAACATGTAACTGGGCTGATGTACTTTATTCAGGTTTCACATTGAACACAAATTAAATGTAGGTTTCAAATCTGCATAAAATGTAGGTTTTCCCTATAATCAAATATGCAGGTTTCACATATGACATTTTTCACCACTAAAATGTTCCAATCAAATGTACCATTGACAACTAAAATGGTCCAATCAAATCTGCCATTGAGAACTAAAATGTTCCAATCAAATATGTCATTCACAACTAATATGTTCCAATGAAATGTGTCATTCACAAGTAAAAGGTTGCAATGAAATCTGCCATTCATAATACCAAATAAGTATGTAGTCATCCATTGTTCATACAAATACCAATATATAGAATACTGAAAGCTAAAGCATTGTTTCTAAAAGAGTGATGTAATGGATTACATCAAAGTTTGATCTATCTATTACAGTTCATTTCATAAAACTTAAAACATTGTTTCAACTCTGATGATGGTTCTTCTCCATGTCGTGCACCCTAAGCCAATGAAGTGGGTTCTTCTCCGTGTGACTACAAAACATCTTGGTCGTTTCTCTTGGGACAACGTGTTTTGTTGTGACCCACTTCCCTACACTTGCTATATCTCTTAACCAATCCACCTTTGCTCATCCTGGTGCTATTTTTCTTCAACTCCCACTGCTCTAACCTCCTTTTCTTCTTAGGATGACCATGCATCTTTCTTTTTTATGGAGGCATGACATCTGGATGTTTTGTTAACTCCCACAGGTTGTTTCCATTAATAGGATAGATAATAGAGGAGTATATTTCTTCATACGTTGAAGTGAGAAAGCATACAGGTATGTAGTCCTCTTCATTGAGGTTCAGAAACCTCATTCTTGCCAATGCATGAACACAAGGTATTCCACTGATGCTCCATTTTCTGCATGAACATGAATATTCATCTATGTTCACCACATATTTGTCCCCAGTTTGGGACACATGTCTGACTTTAAATAGCTTTTGTACAGACCAGCTGTGAACATTAGGCAACATTAGTAATGCAGAGCACTATTGAAAAAAAAAGAAAGAAAAAAATTTGTGAATACCTGGGAATCCAGTATTGTGTTAGTAGGGCCTCCTTTTGTAGTCTACTGAGTATTTTTGGACAAATTGATGACTTAAATGACTTTACCCTTGACCTATTAGTGGCTCATCTCTTCATGATGTAAAGTCTGATTTCCTCCAACATTGTAATAATTGGTTTTGTCCTCGTGTGAACCAAAATACTATTAAAGGCTTCTGACAAGCTATTTACCAAGGTATCACATTGAGCTGTGCTTGTGAACCTTGATCTGGACCAAAACCTTGAATGTAGAAATAAGTCATACAATTAGTATTTAAAATAAGTCATACTTTTAGCTTCCTAACAGACAGTAAAAGAAATCTAAAGATGGACAATGGAATATTTTGGAGGAATAGCTATCAAGTGGCGAAACGCGTCTTCGTTGACCTCTCTTATACTTCTCATCTCATTCTCCCATTTCTGTGGGTGGGTTGTCGTTGCTGCCCTCCACATAAGCTTCTTAAGATTCTTTCCAATGAATTTCTTCCTGAAACTGACATATAAATGCCTTACACAAAATCTGTGTGCAATTCCAGGAAGTAGATCTTGTACAGCTGGTAAGAGTCCTTGTGAATGAGTCAACAATAAGTATGATGATATTTATAAGATAAAACACAAAAACCAATAATGCAATTTACCTTCTGTTGATCTGATATCAATGTAAGTGAAGAACACAACTCAGGTCCACCTAGGTCTTCAATGAGTAGCTCCATAAACCATGTCCAAGTCTCCTTGTTCTTGACCTCTACTATGGAATATGCTAGTGGCATCATTCGATCGTTTGCATCTCGAGCAACAACACTTAACAGCTCACCACGATGTCTACCTTTAAAAAAGGCTCCATCAAGGCCAATGATTGGCCTGCATGAGACAAAGCTATCTTTGCCTGCCTTGAGGCATGCGTAAAACCTTTCAAATATTCGTTTTCCATCATAGTCCTCAACTTTGACCTTGATAGTGGACCCTGGGTTTCTTGCTAATAGCTCATGAGCGTAATCATAAATTCTACTATATTGCATAGTGAAGGACCCTTCCACTTCGTCTGAAGCATAGGCTTTCGCCCTGTAAGCCATATTTTTACTTATTGTTATGTTCCATTTCCTACTTATTTTATCTCTAATGTCAACACCCTTAACATTAGGATTCTTTCTTACTGTTTTTTCCAATTTTTTACTTAGTCATTTTGCATTGAATAGGCCCAACTTATGCTCCCTACTGCACGTGTGTCGATCCACCACAGTCCTCAACTGCCATGTATCTATTGCCTCCATGTAACCAAAATAAGTCATCCATGGACATTCTCCTTTTGCTCCCACACACTTAAGCCTTATTCTTTTTTTTTTATTATTTTTAATAAATTTTAGATTTTTTCCATTCTCTAGTGCGTAGGTTTTGATGGCATCCAAGATGTCTTTTTTGTGCCCAAAAAATGTTCCCACCTCCCAGTTGAAATCAACCATCTTTTTTGGCATAGTGAATGTAATAAAATTTCCTTATCCCTCTTCAACATCACTTTCTTCATCACTGATATCAGGAGAAGTTAACTCCTCAGATTCCCATTCATCATTGAATAAACTGTTATCACTAATGTCATGTTCTTCCAAATCTGACTCACAAAGAACACTTCAATCAACCTCCATATTACCATAACTATCATTTTCTCTGAAGTCACACTGGATGTTTATGTCTACTAAACCATCCATACTATTCACTTCACCATTATCATCATCTGATGTACTCCATTCACGGACTTGTTCTTCTATGTCCTCCAACTCTTCTTCTACTTCTGTTCTGTTAGCCTCACCGTCATTTACTTCTGTCCTCTCATCATGTGCTTCATCAACTTCTATTGTCTCCTAAACATTATTTGGTTCTATCCTCTCATCATGAGCCTCATCATCTTGTATTCCCTCACCCTCAACATCAACTTCTATTTTGTCCCCCTCATCCTCAACATCAACTTCTATTGTCTCCTGAACATTATTTGGTTTTGTCCTCTCGTCATGAGCCTCATCATCTTGTATTCCCTCACCCTCAACATCAACTTCTATTATGTCCCCCTCACCCTCAACATCAACTTCTATTGTCTCCTGAACATTATTTGGTTTTGTCCTCTCATCATGAGCCTCATCATCTTGTATTCTCTCACCCTCAACATCAACTTCTATTTTGTCCCCCTCACCAACATGAACTTTTATTCTGTCACCCTCACCAACATGACCACCTACCCCCTCATCCAACTGTTCTGTGACACCACCATCTCCCAAGGATTGCCTAAGACATAAACCATCATCTTGTTCTGTCCTTTCATCCAACATTGCACACTCACCACTATCATGCATCTCAACTGCAACTTCCTCACCTTCTTCATGAACATTATATTCAATCATCTGAATGACATCAGGTTCAGACACAGTGTGCACAACATATAAATGAACCTGACCATTTAACCTAGCTAAATTGACCATATGCATAGCTCCTACGTCATCACACAAGGCTTCTAGCTTACCATCTAATACAGGACCACATCCAACAGAATACCACAAATCCTTAAATCCATCATATCCAAGCGCTTTTACTACACTCACCACAACAAAGTAACTCCACAAGTCATGGTCAAAATGCATAGCATCACTTTCCCCTTCATACTTCAAGCACCCTTCATTCACCAAGTTCCCCCCATGGTGAATAACAACCTCTATATCACCCTCCATCACAAACAACAAAGTCAAGAATATTCTACACCTATAACTAAACGTAAAACGACAAAAAACACCAAATATTAAATCATTAAACAACTGATAATGATAGCAGACAAGGAACTTTAACTATGGGGGACATGCAGGACCACAACCGCAATATGCATACAATCACACTACAATCAACCCCAACCCCACATTCAAAAAAGCATGGCCAGATAACAACAAAAAACACTGAATATTAAATTGATACCTATCTATAGTACACATACTAACCTCCCACGAAAATCCACACCAACCGCTTGCGATACACATTCAAGTACTTCGCGATTCACGTCCAGATAGCAACCCTTACTCCAATCACGAATTTGCAATGCCCTAAGGACTTCACCTCTGCTTGCGAAACACTCATCTTTATATTTTATCTTCCCAATTATAATCCCAATTCAATTTTCAATTAACCCTAATTTTATAATGCCTAATAAAAACCCCAATTTTTAAATTCGTTGTTTAAGAAAATGCCACGTAGAAATAAAAAAACCCAGGTATAAGGGTCTGTGCACGCCACGTATCCAAAATTATCCACGTCAACCTCACGGGTAAGCAAAAACTTAACCCCGTTAACTTGATTTAATGGAAGGGGCCCAATTCATTCAGTTTTTCAATATTAAGGACCTAATTAGAAAAACTTAAAAGACGGGGATGTAACTGGGACAACCCCACGAAAATAGGGACCTCCGAATGGGTTTAACCTTTAATACAACAAATTGTTCAAATAATGATTTACATTTATACCTAATTACACCTTCTAATAAACTAATATATAAACTAATAAAGTCCTCTTTAAAACCTATGATGTAATAGGAACCTCACATAATTACTTAAAAATTCCCATTAAAATGTTCTAAAGTGTAAAATCCAGTAGAGTTGTTGAGTGAACCCTTTTATTGCGTTTGACATCGTCTCTTTTTCTCCTTTGATGACCCACTGGTATCCTTGTAGATAACCAAAATTTAGTACCCTAAAACATTGTACATAATCAAGAAAACAAATGCCTAGTGAAAAATCAACTGAAGCCTCCTCAATGAATCAAATAAAACTGAATAAGACTATTACAACATGAAATATAAAACCTTGAACCAGGGGACCGCAAGACACAAACCAATTTAGTCTTTCATGTAAGAACTCCATTGTCATCTAATAAAACTAGGATTTTAGAAAACGACCATTGTGGTTGGAGCAAGACCATCCACATGATGGCAATCACATTAGGCAGACTTATCGAACATCAAAAGTTACAATGACTATAATTTAAAACCTTATTCTATAAATATAACTAACGAAAACCCTTCTCAAAAGTAAGAGAAACTTATTCTTCATTAAAACTCAAAAACAAAAACAAATTGAACACAAAGAAGCATCTATTGATGCAGAAGTAAACAAAGAAGGAGGGGTGGAGTTGGTAGAGAGGTAATTTGGACACACAAAAACCAAACATTGTGCTAAAATAAATATCGTACATCTTCTTCACAGTTAAGCAAAACATCCTTGATCCTGAATACCTCTTCAACATATTGTGACTCTTCTTCAATCCCATCAGTCAACGCCTCAGCTTCCTCATAAATTTAATTGCTAACTCGGTTTCATCACTCCAGGATCATCCCCACTACTCTGACTGGTACCGAATGCGGTGACACAACCTCGCTAGATCCTCCATAGGAACCAGATTTGGAAAGAATGAAAAAGGAGGAGCAAAACCCCTCTTGCCAGATGAAAAAATCGAATAAAGAAAGGGAGGGAGCTCACAGTAGTGTCGTTGAGGTCACAAGCAACTACTGTCGTCGATGAAGGAGATCTAGGCGATGGAGGCTTCAACCATTTGACGAAGGTGCAACCGTGGATGAAGGAGATGTGATGGAGGTGCGATGGTGTTGGACATGAAGACAAGAGTTGTCGCGGATGGAGGTGAAGAAAGAACGTGGCTCCATGTTTGACGAGTGAACGAAGAAGAAGGAGTGGAGAGTAGAGCTGTCTGCACCAGTACCGTCGCCACCATGCTTGTCTGTAGTGATTCTGGTCGTGAAGGAGAAGAAGAGAAAGCATAGACTCTTTTTGGGGAAGATAAACCCTAACAAATGAGAGAAAATGAAGGTTCTTTTAAGGGAAGATAAACTTAACGAGCGCGGTGCGAAAATTAAGAAGGAAAAACAAAATCAAAAAATATTATTTCGATTTATCTGCGGTTAACAAAAAACCGCCAAGATTTTTTAAANCTCACCCTCAACATCAACTTCTATTTTGTCCCCCTCACCAACATGAACTTTTATTCTGTCACCCTCACCAACATGACCACCTACCCCCTCATCCAACTGTTCTGTGACACCACCATCTCCCAAGGATTGCCTAAGACATAAACCATCATCTTGTTCTGTCCTTTCATCCAACATTGCACACTCACCACTATCATGCATCTCAACTGCAACTTCCTCACCTTCTTCATGAACATTATATTCAATCATCTGAATGACATCAGGTTCAGACACAGTGTGCACAACATATAAATGAACCTGACCATTTAACCTAGCTAAATTGACCATATGCATAGCTCCTACGTCATCACACAAGGCTTCTAGCTTACCATCTAATACAGGACCACATCCAACAGAATACCACAAATCCTTAAATCCATCATATCCAAGCGCTTTTACTACACTCACCACAACAAAGTAACTCCACAAGTCATGGTCAAAATGCATAGCATCACTTTCCCCTTCATACTTCAAGCACCCTTCATTCACCAAGTTCCCCCCATGGTGAATAACAACCTCTATATCACCCTCCATCACAAACAACAAAGTCAAGAATATTCTACACCTATAACTAAACGTAAAACGACAAAAAACACCAAATATTAAATCATTAAACAACTGATAATGATAGCAGACAAGGAACTTTAACTATGGGGGACATGCAGGACCACAACCGCAATATGCATACAATCACACTACAATCAACCCCAACCCCACATTCAAAAAAGCATGGCCAGATAACAACAAAAAACACTGAATATTAAATTGATACCTATCTATAGTACACATACTAACCTCCCACGAAAATCCACACCAACCGCTTGCGATACACATTCAAGTACTTCGCGATTCACGTCCAGATAGCAACCCTTACTCCAATCACGAATTTGCAATGCCCTAAGGACTTCACCTCTGCTTGCGAAACACTCATCTTTATATTTTATCTTCCCAATTATAATCCCAATTCAATTTTCAATTAACCCTAATTTTATAATGCCTAATAAAAACCCCAATTTTTAAATTCGTTGTTTAAGAAAATGCCACGTAGAAATAAAAAAACCCAGGTATAAGGGTCTGTGCACGCCACGTATCCAAAATTATCCACGTCAACCTCACGGGTAAGCAAAAACTTAACCCCGTTAACTTGATTTAATGGAAGGGGCCCAATTCATTCAGTTTTTCAATATTAAGGACCTAATTAGAAAAACTTAAAAGACGGGGATGTAACTGGGACAACCCCACGAAAATAGGGACCTCCGAATGGGTTTAACCTTTAATACAACAAATTGTTCAAATAATGATTTACATTTATACCTAATTACACCTTCTAATAAACTAATATATAAACTAATAAAGTCCTCTTTAAAACCTATGATGTAATAGGAACCTCACATAATTACTTAAAAATTCCCATTAAAATGTTCTAAAGTGTAAAATCCAGTAGAGTTGTTGAGTGAACCCTTTTATTGCGTTTGACATCGTCTCTTTTTCTCCTTTGATGACCCACTGGTATCCTTGTAGATAACCAAAATTTAGTACCCTAAAACATTGTACATAATCAAGAAAACAAATGCCTAGTGAAAAATCAACTGAAGCCTCCTCAATGAATCAAATAAAACTGAATAAGACTATTACAACATGAAATATAAAACCTTGAACCAGGGGACCGCAAGACACAAACCAATTTAGTCTTTCATGTAAGAACTCCATTGTCATCTAATAAAACTAGGATTTTAGAAAACGACCATTGTGGTTGGAGCAAGACCATCCACATGATGGCAATCACATTAGGCAGACTTATCGAACATCAAAAGTTACAATGACTATAATTTAAAACCTTATTCTATAAATATAACTAACGAAAACCCTTCTCAAAAGTAAGAGAAACTTATTCTTCATTAAAACTCAAAAACAAAAACAAATTGAACACAAAGAAGCATCTATTGATGCAGAAGTAAACAAAGAAGGAGGGGTGGAGTTGGTAGAGAGGTAATTTGGACACACAAAAACCAAACATTGTGCTAAAATAAATATCGTACATCTTCTTCACAGTTAAGCAAAACATCCTTGATCCTGAATACCTCTTCAACATATTGTGACTCTTCTTCAATCCCATCAGTCAACGCCTCAGCTTCCTCATAAATTTAATTGCTAACTCGGTTTCATCACTCCAGGATCATCCCCACTACTCTGACTGGTACCGAATGCGGTGACACAACCTCGCTAGATCCTCCATAGGAACCAGATTTGGAAAGAATGAAAAAGGAGGAGCAAAACCCCTCTTGCCAGATGAAAAAATCGAATAAAGAAAGGGAGGGAGCTCACAGTAGTGTCGTTGAGGTCACAAGCAACTACTGTCGTCGATGAAGGAGATCTAGGCGATGGAGGCTTCAACCATTTGACGAAGGTGCAACCGTGGATGAAGGAGATGTGATGGAGGTGCGATGGTGTTGGACATGAAGACAAGAGTTGTCGCGGATGGAGGTGAAGAAAGAACGTGGCTCCATGTTTGACGAGTGAACGAAGAAGAAGGAGTGGAGAGTAGAGCTGTCTGCACCAGTACCGTCGCCACCATGCTTGTCTGTAGTGATTCTGGTCGTGAAGGAGAAGAAGAGAAAGCATAGACTCTTTTTGGGGAAGATAAACCCTAACAAATGAGAGAAAATGAAGGTTCTTTTAAGGGAAGATAAACTTAACGAGCGCGGTGCGAAAATTAAGAAGGAAAAACAAAATCAAAAAATATTATTTCGATTTATCTGCGGTTAACAAAAAACCGCCAAGATTTTTTAAAGGTTTTCAAAACCCCGAGAAATAAACCCTTCCTATAATACATTAATTTTGTAGTGAAGAAGAAAAGATGTCGCATTCAACCGTGCTAGTTCCCAAAGCAAACTAACATTAAGAACAAAAAAAGATATATTCATTAATTAATTATGAGTTTTCTTTCTTCTAAATTTAAAAGGGTTTTCTCCTCTGGTATTTGTTTGTTGATGATAGAATTTTATTTGTTCTCTTTTTGATGGTTGATATATAAGGTTGTTATTGGATGCTTTAAAGAAGTTAATTCATTAAACTCTTACTATAATATATAGTGCATATAATTGTTTTTTGTGAGAAGCATATTATACCATCTACTTCAATTCTGTCTTAATTACACATTAATTATGTAAAATGGAAGATGATGGTCATGTGACCCTCACAGTCATAGTTGTAGAATGGAATATTATTTAAATTGTTATTATTTCTATTATTTTTTTCTTTTGGACAAAGTCGTATTGGGCTTGGCAGTGTCTTACTCTCGAAAAAATAGTTTGTATTTTGTTTAATATTTGGTAAGTCTATATTTCAAATACTATGCTACCAAAATTTGCGAAAAATTGTATGATATATTTATTTAATGAATTTTGATTTCTCATTTGATATTTAATATAAAAATTAAGTATTATGTATCTTATTTTGAATGGTGTTGAATTAATCCAACACACAACTGGCGAATATGAAAGAAGTGGAGAAATAAGGAATTTATATATAACTTATTTAATTTGAAATGTTTAATTTGAAGAAGACTATATGATAAAGGAATAGGTAAATGTGAGAACGTTTTATTCAAAC
>NW_025907828.1:31880-51808 GCF_018835915.1 Vigna umbellata
ATATATATATATATATATATAAAGATATATCTAGGATGCAAACACTTTGTTGTATTGATTCAAATAATTCATACAATTTTTAGTGGTAAGAATTCATAAAAGAGTTTTTAGAATTGAAAAAGTGTGTCAAGTATGAATTTATCATGTTACAAGATAAAAAAACAATGATAATATCATAATAATCACATTACTATATCAAATAATTTTAATTTATTTGTACTACTTTTTTATATATTACGATAAAAAAATGAATCAATTATATATTAATAGAAAATGGTTTAAATTATTATTTTATACATTGCAATTTGGTGCCGATTGTGTAAATGGTTATCATTTCATGGTTTAATATAACAATTGAGAAGTTCTGATTTTCAACTATTTTTCAGCCACCATAATTAAAAATTATAGCTAAAGGGAATATTCAGAATTATAAATAAGTCTAATTTCAACAATCAACTATATATATACCAATACAAAATTATTTGGACTGTTTGTGATTTGGTGACAGTTGTGCAAATTATTTTAATATAACGACCATCATAAAAGAAAAAAAATCATTGCAAAGTTATAGTTTTCAACAACTTCAGCCTGAATATTAAAAGTCATAGTTAAAGGGAACTCAGTAGAAGTTCCTTTTGTGTTCTAATAACACTAAAATCTTTTATTTACAACTTGAGCCACTACTACTCTTTTACTTGTTAGGGTTGGCTTTCTCTCCCAATCATCACCACGCTCCGATTTCTTCTCCTATGATCAACGTCGTTGGATGCTAAAAGATTCACACTTTGTTCACTTTAATGAATTTGGGGAAGAGTAATTGAATGAATTTGAGAAGATTTGAAGATAAATCTTTTATTATTTATTTGGGTGGATTTGGAAGTAAGTGAGAATGAATTTATAAGTAAATTTTTTTAATCTGTCACATAAATCAAATCTTACACTAATTCTCATAAACTTTACTTCTAAATCCACTTTCACTTACCTCCAAATCCACTCTCGCTTACCTTCAAATCCACTCAAATAAACAACAAAAAAGTTACCTTCAAATCCTCTCAAATTCATTCAAATGAGCAAAGCCTTAGACTCGAAAACGAGCTGATGATTAATATAATAAAGGTAACAAACATGTCTTAATTAAACTAATTAAATTATTATGATTTATATGTTATATTTGAAACTATAATTATAATACGATCTTACTCATGTATTATCAGTCCTAATCGAATTAGTTTGAGAAGTAAATAAATAATTGTATCAAAGTTTTAAGTCATTAAAAAATAAAATAAATCCCTTCCTTAATCCTGATGAATACGTTGAGAATGAAACTTATACAAAAGGAGAAATAAATACCCATGGTTAAACGTGTAAAATTTGTCAATGAGATTTTATATGGAAAAACAAAGAAAAAAATATGTTTTTAGTTGAAGAAAAAAATAATAAAATAAGAAATGTCTCCTTATTTTCACTTTCCTCCTTCCCAACTAAACAGAAGCTAAAGATGTCTCATATTTATAAAATCTCTGTGGAATAGCCAAGCTTTAGTAGTGACAGAGAATATTGACCTCGTTGCCCCCATGCTGCAACACTTATCGATGTATGTTAACATATACAGTTATATATATATATATTATTGTTGTTGACGATGATGTTGTTATTATGTGTGTGTATGTAGAAACTTATGAGTGATAGAGTCCTTCTTAGTTGGTTTCATGTCATGCATGCAGAAGACAGTGTGAATTGAAATTATCAATCTATAGTAATTTGTAATATTTACAAATCCCCATGCTTGGCAGTTTAAGCTTCAAAAAAAGCATGTGAATGCATAGTTATATGAGCTGGAGAAACAAAACAAGTTTGAAATGGCAACAAATAAAATATATTCAATTTCAGAATCTAAGGTACAGTTCTACGACAAGATATAACTTTGGAATTGGTTACAACTTATAAATACAATGGATTCTCTGCTACCAAGTTCAAACTACTGGAATCTATGGAGGGTGGATAGTGTATGTATGTGTGTGTGTATATATATATGAACCTCAAGATTTTGAAAATACAATATTGGCAGTACAATTATTATCTATTATTAGTTTGTATACCCAATCTTTCTTTGTATTTTATACTGTTAAATTAGAGAATCTAACTAGAATTTTGTTTAACCAATTTATTAATTAGTATTATTTAGATAGTTAAATATTATATTACTGAATTATATGTCAAATTTCGTCGTTGACTGTTTTATGAATAAGTATTATTTAGGTTGTTATATTATTGGGCTGAAATATGTGAATTTTATCGTTGACTATTTTTTAGGTAGTTATGATCAAAGAACAACTTTCTCT
This sequence comes from Vigna umbellata, assembly GCF_018835915.1. The sequence goes on from NW_025907828.1 coordinate 34,223, forward strand.
CACTTTCATAGTTTTCCACAATATTTTTCTAAGGAATTATTTCCACAGCAAAAAGAATTCGACGTTTCCTTAATATAACCATACCCTCTCACTATTAATTCATACAAAATATGTTGCAATTTTGTCTCTTTTTGATGAATATTATCTAGCTTTTTATATAAAAAAAAATATTATCGTTTGGTATAGAGGCATTACAACTTTGTTTTATACGATACCAAATTTTCATGGCTATGATTTTGACCAAAATTAAGAAAAATAGTTTAGGATTATTTTATCATGTAATGCCATCTTTTAGAAACGGCCCAACACTGTACACTCAAACCAGTGCGTGTGTGGCCCAGTCCAATGCAGCTTGATATTTCCAAGCATTGGTGACTTCCAGCTGGCAGAAACACACCACGAAAAAACCGAGGAGAAGAGAGAGCAGGGGTCGAGAAGCTTGCCTCGGGTGCTGTTCTGGAGCGATCCCGGACAACGAAGGAGGCCGCTGTTCAAGGTGATGATGAAGACAAAAATGGAGGAGTCCAGTGAGGAGGTAAGAAAAACTGTTCCTTGTGAGTATTTAGGTGTTTTTCTTAGAATATTACTTGCCTGTGTGTATTGTGGAAACTCGAAACCGAGAAGCTCTATTTATAGAGCTTCTGTAAAACCCAAATCACTAAAACACACTGTCTAAACCTAATAACTGTAAATTACAAGACTACGTCTTTTGACAGTATTGAATATTTTTTCCCAATACCTCCCCTCAAGCTGGACGATGTATTGTCATCAGTCCAAGCTTGGGAACAATAGTCTTGAATCTGACGCGGTGAGGAAACTTGGGTGAAGATATCGCCAGCTGCTCTCAGATCGAACGGGAAGAAGATTGAGAAGCGCTCCTTGGATTTTTTCTCACGGACGACATGGCAGTCAAGTTCAATGTGTTTAGTCCGTTGTGAAAGCTCTGGTTATGAGCTATGTTCCTTGCAGACTTGTTTGTCGCAGTACACAGGCTGGGATCCTGGTCTCTTCATCTGAATGTCCCTTTAGGAGATACTCAGCCACTGTGATCTCACATACAGTGGGCTGCAATGGCTCTATATTCAGCTTCAGTGGAGGAATCAGAGAACGTCCCTCTGCTTCTTAGACTTCCAGGAGAATAAGGGAAATCCAAGGAAGACACAAACCCAGTTGTGGAATCCTTCCTCGTGTGCAGGGCCAAGTTGCCCAGTCTAATTCGCTAAGGCTTTTAGCTGCATAGGAGAATCAGCTCAAAAACAATCCCCAAGAGGTTTGGATTTTAATATACCTGAGAATGTGCCTGTATGCAACGATGAGTGGTTGATCAGTAGGTGAATGACGACATGCTGACTAAGTAAACAGATTAATTGAAAAACAGCTAAATCGGGTTGGGTATTTTGTGAGATACCACTTCCCTATGAGCCTTCTGTAAGGTCCGTGGTCATCAGGTATGTTGTTGGGCTTTATATTGAACTTGGTTCACCTTAGAAGGAGTTATGGAAGGTTTTGCACCCAACATTCCTGTTTTCCTCCAGTATGTCCAAAGCATATTTTTTCTTTGACATAGGTGGATACCCTTTTTAGATCTGGCCACTTCCATTCCTAGGAAGTATTTTGAGCCTCTCCAGATTCTTTAATTCGAAACTTGTTGTGTAGAGCCTCTTGTATGTGATTGATTTCCCCATGGGTTTCCTTGCTAGCACAATATCATCAACCGTATACAAGTAGACAGCATTGAAAACTTGTAGGTGTTTTTCTAGAATGATGAAGTAGATTTGGATTGGGTGTAATTGCACTATAGAAGGTAGAAAGTTTTCTCAAACCATGTCTGCTGGCCGCTTTAAACCGTATATGGACTTAATTAGTTTGCAAACCTGCCCTTATTTTTTTAGGGTTTGGAGAGACATTCAAACCTGGGGGTGTCTCCATAAGACTTGTCCTCATAAGATCTCCATGTAGAAAAGCATTGTCAACGTCGTAGTTGGTGTAGGAACCAGTTGTTTGAGGCAGCTAGAGCAATAAGTAGCCGACTGTTGTAAGTTTAGCCACAGTTGAGAAAGTGTCCAAGGTTATCTATGCGCCTCCCTGCTGCGGTACCTTTTGCCCCAAACGGGTTTATACCCTTTTCCATGCTCCATCACTTTTTGTATGTTTGTTTGCTGTACACCCATTTGACATCCTATGCATTTTTTTCCAGGGAGTAGTGAAGTTAGAAACCCACAGTGTCATTGTCTGTCAGGGCTTTGATTTCTCTCTTCATTGCCTCTATCCATTCATTCATCGCTTTTGGCCTCACTGTAGGATTTGGGTTCCTTATTTCCAGTAACAGCCATAGTGTATCTTAAATGTTTTGTCTGAAAAATTGTCACAGCACAAGAGATCAGAAGATTGGATATGGAGTTTTAAAGAAGTTCTTTTCAGTCAAGGACATGGTTAACCTGATGAACATAATCCTTCAAATACTCTAGGGGTTTTTCTGGGTCCTGTCAGATATTCTACATCTCTGATTTTCTTGCTGTTTTCTGATATTGTGTTGCGCTTCTTCATCATCAGAGGACAGTTGACCCTTCTGGATCAGTGACTATCTGACCCTGTGTTCCTGTCACATCAATGTGGTATAGGGATCCATTTAGAAGATCAATGAGAGTATTAGCCTGTCCTTTTCAGTATGGACAGTCTTCCTGCTCCCTGCATATTTTTCCTGTATGAAAACATCTTCATGGAAGATGACATTTCTGCTTTATGATGAGTTCCTTTGTATTGATGTCAAGCACAATATATGCCTTTGACTCCATTTTTGTACCCTAGAAAACTCCTTTTCTAGCTCTAGGGTCAAGTTTGCTTCTGTTGTTGGTAAGAGTAGATGCAAAACAAAACAGCCAAAAGTTTTGAGGTTTAAATATATGTGGGGGGAGATTGTAGAGAAGGTCATGGGGAGTTTTGTTGTTAGAGTGATGGTAAGGCAGCCTATTTATGAGATAAACGCATGACCATAGCATAAGCCATTAGGCTTGTGGATATTAAGCTTGAAATAGAGACACGGGTGACATTTAGTATGTGTTGATGTTTCTGTTCAACAATAGAACTTTTGTTCAGGGGTTTAATATCAAACACACTTTTCTATATTGATGTCCTCCAGTTAAAAAATCTACAAACTAAATTCAGGACCATTATCAGATCTGATGGTTTTGATTGTCTTGTTAAACTGATTTTTAATCTTAACAACAAAATTCTGTAACAGATCTCGAGTTTGCCCTTTATTGTTCATTAGGAAAGCCCATGTGTGCCTACTATAGTCATCTACAATGGTAAGAAAATACCTATGACCATGAACAGAAATGGTCAATAGAGGCCCCCATTATCATCACGTGCAACAATTTCCAAAGTCCCAACGGGACCAGTAACACTCTTAGAAAAGGTAATACTTTCGTTGTTTTAGCAAAGTGGCAAGTATCCAACAACGTTAGTTGGCTCAATTTTAACATAAGGAAATTCTCACAATCTGTTTTGTAACCCTGTCTCCAGGGTGGCCTAGCATACACATGCCACAATTTACATCAGTGTTCTTAAAAGAGAAGCAGTATTTACAATGTATCTCTGGTCGGTTTATAGAAAAGCTTGTAGGTAGTAGAGTCCCTTCCAGAGATTAGCAAACATCCATACTCTTCAAAGTATGTTTTTCTTTATCTGAAATGCTTAGAATAAAGGTTAGGCCTTGCAGTCCAAATCTTTAATAACGACTTGGGGCACAAAATCAGTTGAAACAGAATTCAGGATATATAAGACATTAAAAATGATAAAATCTTTTGAGAACTGTACTGTTTTTCCTGCATGTCAGCAGTGAGAAGCACTGTGTTTTTTGGGTATTTTAAACAGAGATAGGTTTTATTTTTAAAGAAAGTGACAACAGTTTTCTATCAGGGTACACATGGTCCTGTGGTCCCCAGTTGTCTATTTTCCAGGAAAGCTATTCCCTTCTTCTATTTCAGTGTCATTCCCTTTGGAAACTTGACTGACTTTGTGTGGGTAGGCTCATCAATTTTGTCCATGATTCGGAGAAGTTTCTGCATCTGTTCATCTGGTAAAGGAGTTGAAAATAGTGCTATGTGCAGTAACCATTAGCATCTATGTTGTGTGCTTGGATCCCCCTCTGTTTTCCATAGTGTTTTGTTGGGCAACTGCAGTTACAATTCCCATCAGCCTTTTATGCTTGATTGTTGTCACCTGGTTTGTCACCACGGAGGGTAATCGTGCTTAAGTATCACTCATCTATATGTGGTTTCCTTGGTGTTACAGAATGATCATTGTTTACCATAGTTAGGATTTCTACCTCTTCCCCTTCCTTGGCCACGAAATCCAGAACCCCTTCCTTGGCCTTGTTCACTGGACTGTTTTTGTCCAGTCACATTTGCCAGGATTTTTGTATCTGCTGAGTTTGTTTGTCCTGTCTCTCTTGTTGCATAATGAGTGGAAAACCCGGTTAATATTGGGAGGGGGTTTCCATGAGAAGATCTGTGTTTTAACATATTGTAAGAATCATCTTAACCCCTTTAACAAAGCACATCACATGCTCCATTCTCTATATTTCAAGGAGCCTCGTGACAGTCACGCAGTGCATGGAACTTTGCTGTACAGTGGGTCTGTGGTCTCTTAAATACCTCCAACCTTCCCCATAGAATCGTTTAGATCAGTACAATACTGGCTAACTCCTCTCTCTATCCTTGCCCTAATGGAATGGTCTTTCCTGAAGTAATCAGAGAATCTTGAACGTAGTCACCCTTGGAAAATCTTCTTTCATTTCATCCCCACAATTCCTTTTGGCTTCTTCCATATATTCAGACAACTTTTCGTGCCAGTCTTGTGGTGATAGAGTTTTGTTATCCAACACAGAACATCACATTGCATCTCTCCCATCACAAACATGGGTTCCTATCTACTGTGGGTTTCTTTATAGACCCATCAATGAAACTTTATCTTATTTTTTAGAAGGCAAGGCTCGTCCTCATACTTCTTGCTCCAAGAGGAGTAGTTGCTGTCATTCAAGTCTGAGTAACCAGTGTGAGCCCAGGATTACTTCCCTGGATTAGATAATAGGGATTGGATGGATTGGAAAATTGATCCATCTGAATCCATTGTTGGAAGCACCAGTCCATAGACAGAATACCAAGAAGATACAAGAAGAGTAAGGATGCCAGATCAAGCACGGAAAGCAGAGCACGGTACTGAGACCTGCTCTGATACCATTTTAGAAACGGCCCAACACTGTACAACCAAACCAGTGCGTGTGTGGCTCCCAGTCCAATGCAGCTGATATTTCAAGCATGGTGTGACCTTCCATGCGTGTCGAAACACACCACGAAAAAACCTGAGGGAGAAAGAGAGCAGTGCGTCGAGAAGCTATGCCTCGGTGCTGTTCTGGAGCGATCCGGCAACGAAGGAGGCCGCTGTTCAAGGTGATGATGAAGACAAAAATGGAGGAGACAGTGAGAGAGGTAAGAAAAACTGTTCCTTGTATTATTTAGGTGTTTCTTAGAATATTACATGCTCTGTGTGTATTGTGGAAACTGAAACAGAGAAGCTCTATTTATAGAGCTTCTGTAAAACCCCAAAACTAAAACAAACTGTAAACAAACTAATAACTGTAAATTACAAGACTACTGTCTTTTGACATATTGATATTTATTCCCATATACCATCCCCATGTCCAACCGAGCTAATTGAGATATTTTGATCTCAAATATTAACCTACTTGTGTTATATTGCTTTATCTTTTGTTTGTTTCAAGGAGTAAAATCTTGAAGAATCAAAATCAAAAGAGAAAAAAGAAGATCTTTAAATCAGAAAGAACAGATGAATATGAAAAAGTGAAGGAACATAAAAAAACTTGTAGTAGAGATTTAATAGATATAATGATTTTAAGAAATTTTATAAAATAACTAAATTATTCATAACTGTTTCTAATATTTTTATTATAGTTAATTTAGAAATATGTTATTATTATTAATTATTTCTATTTATTATTATTATATTACAATATTATATAATACGTATCGATAAAAGATTATGTTATATGAAGTGAATTTATATGTGATTTATTAATAAATTTTTTAGAAAAAACTAGTATGAAAATATTATATAAACTGTTGTTGTTATTTTATTATAATTATTTGCCCTAATTGCTTCATGACCCAAAAACTTTTTTTATTAATTTAGACCCTACGTTTTAACTAAACTATGAAAACTATTGTACTAAACATATTTTAACAAAAAAAGTCAATCAAATTTACTTAGTTAAAATATTTTCTCAATTGATAATGCATTACATATTGTGTGAGACACATTTGAAAAGATACATGTTATCCACAACACACCGACCAACTAAGTTACAAGTTTATTAGAAATATTTAAAAGTATGCTTTTAAAGTAAACTTGAATATATGGTCTATCTATTTGGCCGAAATATCAGATAAATTAATTTAAAGCTTTTTTTTTTTATAGGTTTAGTATTAAAACAGGTTTTAATTAGTTTCTTTTGTTCCCTTGTTTTGGATGCATTGTGTCCAAGTTTCCTCCATTTGTTTTTTCAAAAGTTTCAATTTCGTTTTTCAAATGGTTTAAAAGTGTCAATTTTTGTTCAAACTTAGTAAAAATTTCCTCAATCAAGTCCCTTCCTTTAATCATAGAAACAACATTCACTTTTTTTCTCTCTTTCTGCTCCTCTTGTGCATCGCGTAATTCTTTTGTCAGTGCTATAATGTCCTTTTGGTCCTTTGGATTATTTCACTAAACTCATATTGTTGTTTTTACTTATCCTTTGGTTTTGATAACACAATCAATTATATTAATACTTATTTTTATAATAAATTATGCTTTTATATACTTTGTTTTAAATTCGGATAACAAATTGTTTCTCCCAACCCTCAACATAGAAACCCTTTCATATCCCCTACCCATTTTACACACTATCCTATAATTTCCTTTACTTTTCCCCTTGTTTTTTGATATAAGATTTCAACGGATATATTTAAATATTTTAAATTAACATTGATATTAGTTTTTTAAATTATTTTATTTTTTCATTATTTATTTGTAAGTAAATTAAAAATTAACATATTTTTATTTGGATGAAATATTTCAATTCCTAATACGACATTATTTCAATGTAAAACAATCATAATTAATGTTTTTGAAAAAAATTTCAGTCAACATTTACAAAAAAATGAAACAAAGTATTAATAAATAATAATATTTATGTTGATTAATAAACAATCATAATTAATTAACTTTTTTTTTCATAAGCTCTCGTTTTTTCTCTTTTCGTCTATGTTTTATTTTTATTTTATTAAATTTTATTTACATACTACTGAGGTTTAAAAATATTTATTTGTATTTAACTTTTATTATATATTTTTTTAAAAAATTAATTTTATTGTTTGAGAACTGGGTGTTAAAAAAACATATTCTTTTGGTTAACAAGATACTATGCTACCTTCAAACCATCAAAAAAAAAACTCCATTTAAGCTAGTTCCTTCACGAATTCTTTCTCAAATTTCTTCTACTACAACGAATTCTTCTAAAAATATGACAAAGAGAAAAAGAATTACAACATTTGCACTAATTACAAAATTAATAAACATGAAAACTACATAAAATTCGGGTACGAATATTTTGCAAAATTCTACCTAAAAAAGGGTACAAATAATTTTGTAAATTAAATTACTTTATGCATAAATTTTTAAGCTTAATGTTTTTAAAATTTGACATAAATTAATTTAAGATGAAAATTTATAGTTTATTCAAAACATCTTTTAAGGCCAGTGTGAATTAAATTATATCCTGAGTTTAATTTTAAACAATTGTGAAAGCAAATTTTACAATGTTGATTGAATGAACTACCTTCAAAATATTTTTTAAAATAATTATTACAAATTTTCACATTCTTTTAAGAATATGTGCTTATCATGCATTATAATTATTTTTATTAGATAATAAAAAGCAACTTTCCGCTAATGTAGCGATAACATTTAAATCATAAAATAAAACATCCATCATTAAAAGTATTACAAGTTGCGCAAAGAACAAGTGATATTGCAAACACTGACAAAAGGCTGCATTGCACAGAAAAACAAAGAAGAGAGAAAAAAAAGTTAACGTCGTTTCTGTCTATTTAACGAAAAAGATTTAATTAACGTAATTTTATTATTTACAAATTATATTTTATGTTTTTTTGTGATTTTTTTTAATTTTAAAGAAAAAACAAAAAAATACTATTTCAAAATTTTAAAAAGCAATTGATAAAGAACTCCTATAAAAAATCAGAATTTTAATTAATGTTTGTGGATATAAAATCATTAATACTTAGAACATCTAACTAAATATCAAATCAAATTTATAAAATAAAAAACAAATGAATAGTAAAAGAATTTTTAATGTTAATTGACTATTAAAATTATTATTTTTTCTTTGAAAAAATACACATTATAGTTAAAGATGAAATTCATAAATACATGTTCAGTAAACTATTAACAGAATGTGAATAAAATTAATAAAATTTAAGTTTCTTACTAAAATAAGAATTTTTTTCTTATTATATTAAAAACAAAATATATTAATCCTTAATGTATTGAACTAATATTTATTCAAAATAAATTAAAACCTAACAAGATAACTCTATAATCTATACATTCGTAAAAAAGGTGACTGATAGTATTATATATCATTTAATAAGAAGGTCTTAACGGAGGAAGTTGCTCTTCGCATTACCACAAATCGAATGTGATTTTATTTAGGAGAAATTGAATAGAATTTAAGTCCCAAAGACCGATAGTTATACTTTGGAGGTTAGGTTGCATAAGGATGATCATAAGAGACCGAGAACATTAAAAGAAATATGTGTCACTAGATAAAAAAAAAACATTTGTTTAATTTTGGGCACGTGTCTCTGTCTTCGTGGAAAGCCACGCCAGCCGAAATACATATATATCCTGTAAAAAAAACATAAAAAAGTTAATTTATTTTTCAATAAAATAACAGTGCATAAATCAGTCAACAGATGCTTCTCATTGTCTTCGTTTTGGCACACGTAACCTGCACATCAGCGTTGAACAGCACCAACACTACATTTATTTGCAGAATTCTTTAGCAGAAAAACAATTGTTCTAAAGCAGCTATAGTTATATTTATAGAGATAACATATATAGTAACTCTATGAATTAAGTCAAGTATAATAATTCAGCTAAATTGTACTGTCTACGCTTTAAAGTTTTCATTTAACATCTTTTGAAAATAAAAAAACAATAATAGTATCGTTTACCCTAATAAAATATTTATGACATTTTCTAATGTACCCTTTTTTTTCATTGTCACAATAAATGCATAATATTGATAGAAAAAGTAATTACTGTGAAATAACTGTTGTTTGAAGCACTTCTGAATTGGAAGTATATTAAGTGTGAAAAATAGCACATCCTAATAATGCATTTTGGGTTTTGAAACCTGTTGTTTACTTAAAAAAAATTGGAGTTAAGAGGGGGAGAATTGAAAAAGATTATGAATTTTGGTTTCGGCAACATGTGGGACAATCAGCTATCACTTCGAGACAAAAACAGTGTTCTATATACAGAATATAATTAATGTTAAATCAATTAATTTAAACCTCATATTATTTTTGTTTTATGACTATTAAAGGCTTTTAAACTACTTTTAAAACCAATGTACACTATCAACATTTTTATAAATTAGAAACTAAAGTATTCAACTAGAGTAACAAATATATGCTTAAAGAACATTAGTCAAATTTCTTTCTTTTTTTAATTTTACTTAAAAATACATATATCATGGTTTAATCATTATAGAAGTCTTTGTTTTTTTTTAATTGTAGATTGGTTCTTCAATTTTTTTTTTCAATTCAATCTTTAATTTTAAAAAATTGATGTAATGCATCTTTTATCATTAGATTGACTAAAGTGTGTATGTAACACGTTGTTGTGTGGACTTTTTAAATGAAATAGTTCAGTGAACAAGTTAGTCACGTGAAATTTTGTTTTTCTAAAATAAAAATTGAGAAAAACACATTAAATATTCGTTTCGTGAACTATAATTGAATCTATGCAAAGCTTAATTTTGTAAATAATCGCTAAGTCTTTTCCTATGTTTCGTGAGTTTTGAATATGGCCAAACAATTGAAAAATCCCAATATTTGTGTAAAACCCTAAAATAAAAAATCCTCAGTTTCTTTCTACCTTCGTTTTGCAATGGTGGAGAAAACCAACTCGAGTGCACTGCTTCTTCTCTCATAACACTTGTGGCTCACGACGGTAGAAGGCACTTACGTGTTGGGAGTTGTTATCGTAGGAGACGCACATGCTCATGTTGGTGGTTTGCGTCCTTATTGCAATGGTTGACCTCTCTTATGCGATCTAGTATACTGAATGTTTCTGGTTTTCATCATTTGAGGCTTGTGGATTTGTGAATGGCGAAGTTGGTGCTGGAAGTTGGTGCTGGTGATCAAATTTGGTGCGGTGGTGGATTCTTACGTCTTTTTTAGATATTCATGGTGGTTTGATGCTGACGAGAGTGAGGTTGATGGGGGTGAGGTTATATAATGGATTTTCGAATTAGGGCTTATGGTGGTGCAATAAAGTGGTTCTTTGTTGCTTGTTCTTGCAGGTTGCTCGAGGCTCTATGGTGGTGGCGCAAATGAGTTGTGCGATGAAGGAGGCGCAATTACTTGTGGTGGTCTCTACGACAATGAATGATGGTGTGATTTATGGTTATGCTCAAAAACGTTTCTTGTAATATCTATGAACAAAGTGCGATAATTCATTCATTCGTGCATATAAGATAGAGGCGCGAGGTAGATTTGTGGTTTAGGACTTGCGATATAGGTTGAACAGTGGTGACACCTTGTACGTGGAAGTCAATGGTGATCGACGGCAGCATTACAATGGTACAGTGGCTAAGGTTTCTGGTTTGAGGTTGAAGATGATGATATAGTATCATCTGATTAATTTGATTCTATGTTATTAATAAGTCTACTAAACAAGCCGTATTGCTTCAATTTTTTATGACCTAATTGAGAAAAAAAAGTTTAAAAAAATATAACTTTTAACTTAATAGAGACCACATGAAAGTAAATTAAAAGCAGATTATTTAGTCACAATGTTCCCCCCCCCCCCCCCCCCCCCACCCCCCCCGCATTTAAAGTATAACACAATCGGGCTTATCATAGTTTAACGGTTTAAAAGAAAAAACTATTTAAAATTAAATTAAACTACAGTACTTCAAAAAAATGAGTTTAAATTAAAAATAGTAAAGTANATAATAAAGATAAAAAACATGTCTTAATTAAACTAATTAAATTATTATGATTTATATGTTATATTTGAACATAATTAAATACGATCTTACTCATGTAATTATCGTCCTAATCGAATTAGTTTGAGAAGTAAATAAATAATTGTATCAAGTTTTAAGTCATTAAAAATAAAATAAATCCCTCCTTAATCCTGATGAATACGTTGAGAAGGGTGAAACTTATACAAAGGAGAATAGAATACCATGGTTACACGTGTAAAAGTTGTCACATGGAGATTTTATATGGAAAACAGAAAAAAATATTTTTGTTAGTTGAAGAAAACAAAATAAAAGAAATGTCTCCTTATGTTCACTTTCCTCCTTCCCAACTAAACGAATGCTAAAGATGTCTCATATTTAAAAATCGCTGTGTAGTAGCCAAGCTTTAGTAGTGACAGAGAATATTGACCTCGTTGCCCCCATGCTGCAACACTTATCGATGTATGTTAACATATACAGTTATATATATATTATTATGTTGTTGACTGATGATGTTGTTAGTTATGTGTGTGTATGTAGAAACTTATGAGTGATAGAGTCCTTCTTAGTTGGTTTCATGTCATGCATGCAGAAGACAGTGTGAATTGAAATTATCATCTATAGTAATTTGTAATATTTACAAATCCCCATGCTTGGCAGTTTAAGCTTCAAAAAAAGCATGTGAATGCATAGTTATATGAGCTGGAGAAACAAAACAAGTTTGAAATGGCAACAAATAAAATATATTCAATTTCAGAATCTAAGGTACAGTTCTACGACAAGATATAACTTTGGAATTGGTTACAACTTATAAATACAATGGATTCTCTGCTACCAAGTTCAAACTACTGAATCTATGGAGGGTGGATAGTGTATGTATGTGTGTGTATATATATATATAACCTCAAGATTTTGAAAATACAATATTGGCAGTACAATTATTTATCTATTATTAGTTTGTATACCCAATCTTTCTTTGTATTTTATACTGTTAAATTAGAGAATCTAACTAGAATTTTGTTTAACCAATTTATTAATTAGTATTATTTAGATAGTTAAATATTATATTACTGAATTATATGTCAAATTTTGTCGTTGACTGTTTTATGAATAAGTATTATTTAGGTTGTTATATTATTGGGCTGAAATATGTGAATTTTATCGTTGACTATTTTTTAGGTAGTTATGATCAAAGAACAACTTTCTCTCACTTTCATAGTTTTCCACAATATTTTTCTAAGGAATTATTTCCACAGCAAAAAGAATTCGACGTTTCCTTAATATAACCATACCCTCTCACTATTAATTCATACAAAATATGTTGCAATTTTGTCTCTTTTTGATGAATATTATCTAGCTTTTTATATAAAAAAAAAATATTATCATTTGGTATAGAGGCATTACAACTTTGTTTTATACGATACCAAATTTTCATGGCTATGATTTTGACCAAAATTAAGAAAAATAATTTAGGATTATTTTATCATGTAATGCCATCCACCATGTGCCAACCGAGCAATTGAAGATATGTTTGATCTCAAATATTAACCTACTTGTGTTATATTGCTTTATCTTTTGTTTGTTTCAAGGAGTAAATTTGAAGAAAATAAAAATAAAGAGAAAAAAAGAAAGATCATTTAAATAGAAAGAAACAGAATGAATATGAAAAAGTGAAGGAACATAAAAAAAAATTGTAAGAGATTTAATAGATATAATGATTTTAAGAAATTTTATAAAATAACTAAATTATTCATAACTGTTTCTAATATTTTTATTAATATTTAATTTATATATGTTATTATTATTAATTATTTCTATTTATTATTATTATATTACAATATTATATAATACGTATCGATAAAAGATTATGTTATATGAAGTGAATTATCAATGTTTTCATAATCAATTATATAAGAAAAGGTGAGAAGTAATTTCCTTCCTTCCAACTTGATTTTGACGTTGTTCTTCACATGTTTGAGACTAGACAAAAACGTCCTCGCAAACAAATTCATCCACAACTTTCATTACATATCAACATATACAAACAATAATTTGTTATTATTATTATTCTTTATGTACAAAACTACTTTAATATAAATAAAGCCTTAATGTTTTTAAGAGAAGTCAAAGTTTAATTACAAGTTTTTTGTGAAATACAAAATTAAATACATTAGAAAACATACTTATATTATCATTAAGTAAATGTTCTAAATTTATATGTGATTTATTAATAAATTTTTTAGAAAAACTAGTATGAAAATATTATATAAACTGTTGTTATTATTTTATTATAATTATTTGCCCTAATTGCTTCATGACCCAAAAACTTTTTTTATTAATTTAGACCCTACGTTTTAACTAAACTATGGAAAAATATTGACTAAACATATTTACAAAAAGAAGTCAATACAAAAATTTACTTAGTTAAAATATTTCTCAATTGATAATTGCATTACATATTTTGTGATGAAACATTTGAAAAGCTACATGTTATCCACAACACAGCCGACCAACTAATTTACAAGTATTAATTAGAAATATTTAAAAGTATGCTTTAAGTAAACATTGAATATATGTCTATTACTATTGGACGAAAATATCAGATAAATTAATTTAAAGCTTTTTTTTATAGGTTTATATTAAAAAAGGTTTAATTATTTTCTTTGTCCCTGGTTTGGATGCAGTGTGTCAAGTTACTCCATTGTTTTTAAAAAGTTTCAATTTCGTTCAAATATGGTTTAAAAGTGTCAATTTTGTCCAAACTTAGTAAAATTTCCTCAATCAAGTCCCTTCCGTTAAATACATAGAAACAACATTAACTTTTTTTTTCTCTCTTCTGCTCCTCTGTGCAACGCGTCAGTCTTTGTCAGTGCTATTAATGTCCTTTTGTCTTTGGATTATGTTCACAAGACTCATATGTGTTTTTACTTATCCTTTGGTTGATACAACAATCAATTATATTAATAATTATTTTTATAATAAATTATACTTTTATATACTTTGTTTTTAAATCGGATAACAAATATGTTATAAAAAAATAAAATATAAAAAATTTAGATATACCTAAAATTTATAAATATCCTAGTATTTTATTTAATTTTACCTTGTTTTTTGATATAAAGATTTTTCAAAGGATATATTTAAATATATTAAATTTAAATTGATATTAGTTTAAATTATTTTATTTTTCATTATTTATTTGGATAAGTAAATTAAAATTAAAATATTTTTATTTGGATGAAATATTTCAATTACTAATACATACAATTATTTAAATGTAAAACAATCATAATTAATGTTTTTGAAAAAAATTTCAGTCAACATTTACAAAAAAATGAAACAAAGTATTAATAAATAATAATATTTATGTTGATTAATAAACAATCATAATTAATTAACTTTTTTTTTCATAAGCTCTCGTTTTTTCTCTTTTCGACTATGTTTTATTTTTATTTATTAAATTTATTTAAATACTACTGAGGTTTAACATATTCTATTTGTATTTAACTTTATTATAATATTTTTATTAATTTAATATTCTTTTGAAACTGGGTGTTAAAAAAAACATATATTTTGGTTAGACAAGATACCATGCTACCTTCAAACCAGCAAAAAAAATTCCATTTAAGCTAGTTCCTTCACGAATTCTTTCTAAAAATTCTTTCTACTAACACGAATTCTTTCTAAAAATATGACAAAGAGAAAAAGAATTACAACATTTGCACTAATTACAAAATTAATAAACATGAAAACTACATAAAATTCGGGTACAAATATTTTGCAAAATTCTACCTAAAAACGGGTACAAATATTTTGTAAAATTAAATTACTTTATGCATAAATTTTTAAGCTTAATGTTTTTAAAATTGATATAAATTAATTTAAGATGAAAAATTATAGTTTATTCAAAAGATCTTTTAAGGCCAGTTTGAATTAAATTATATCTTGAGTTTAATTTTAAATAATTGTGAAAACAAATTTTACAATGTTGATTGAATGAACTACCTTCAAAATATTTTTTAAAATAATTATTACAAATTTTCACATTCTTTTAAGAATATGTGCTTATAATTATTTTTATTAGATAATAAAAAGCAACTTTATGCTAATGTAGCGATAAAATTTAAATCATAAAATAAAACATCCATCATTAAAAGTATTACAAGTTGCGCAAAGAA
Source organism: Vigna umbellata (assembly GCF_018835915.1). The sequence goes on from NW_025907828.1 coordinate 49,736, forward strand.
CAAGTGATATTGCAAACATTGACAAAAGGCTGGCACAGAAAAACAAAGGAGAGAAAAAAAAGTTAACGTCGTTTCTGTCTATTTAACGAAAGAGATTTAATTGACATAAATTTTATTATTTACAAATTATATTTTACGTTTTTTTGTGATTTTTTTTAATTTTAAAGAAAAAATAAAAAAAATACTATTTCAAAATTTTAAAAAGCAATTGATAAAGAAACTCCTATAAAAATCAGAATTTTAATAATGTTGTGGATATAAATCATTAATACTTAGAACATCTAACTAAATATCAAATCAAATTTATAAAATAAAAAACAAATGAATAGTAAAAGAATTTTTAATGTTAATTGACTATTAAAATTATTATTTTTTCTTTGAAAAAATACACATTATAGTTAAAGATGAAATTCATAAATACATGTTCAGTAAACTATTAACAGAATGTGAATAAAATTAATAAAATTTAAGTTTCTTACTAAAATAAGAATTTTTTTCTTATTATATTAAAAACAAAATATATTAATCCTTAATGTATTGAACTAATATTTATTCAAAATAAATTAAAACCTAACAAGATAACTCTATAATCTATACATTCGTAAAAAAGGTGACTGATAGTATTATATATCATTTAATAAGAAGGTCTTAACGGAGGAAGTTGCTCTTCGCATACCACATCGAAATGTGATTTTATTTTAGGAGAAAATTGAATAGATTTAAGTCACTAAGACCATGAGTATAATTTGGAGGATTAGGTTGCATAATGATGAGCATAAGAGACAGAGAACATTATAGAATATGTGTCACTAGATAAAAAAAAAAACATTTGTTTAATTTTGGGCACGTGTCTCTGTCTTCGTGGAAAGCCACGCCAGCCGAAATACATATATATCCTGTAAAAAAAACATAAAAAAGTTAATTTATTTTTCAATAAAATAACAGTGCATAAATCAGTCAACAGATGCTTCTCATTGTCTTCGTTTTGGCACACGTAACCTGCACATCAGCGTTGAACAGCACCAACACTACATTTATTTGCAGAATTCTTTAGCAGAAAAACAATTGTTCTAAAGCAGCTATAGTTATATTTATAGAGATAACATATATAGTAACTCTATGAATTAAGTCAAGTATAATAATTCAGCTAAATTGTACTGTCTACGCTTTAAAAGTTTTCATTTAACATTCTTTTGAAAAATAAAAAAACATAATAGTATCGTTTACCTAATAAAATATTTATGACATTTTCTATTGTACCCTTTTTTTCATGTCACAATAAATGCATAATATTGAATAGAAAAAGTAATTACTGTGAATAACTGTTGTTTGAAGCACTTCTGAATTGGAAGTATATTAAGTGTGAAAAATAGCACATCCTAATAATGCATTTTGGTTTTGGAAACTGTTGTTTACTTAAAAATGAAATTGGAGTTAAGAGGGGGAGAATTGAAAAGTGTCACGTCTCATTAAAACCATGCTTAGTCACCTGTCAGCTTCCATTAATGCACCATGCCACGCAACTCAATGCATTAAAAATCCACTGAGAACGAGCCGTGCATGCACGCCACTTGTCAATTTGGAAACTTCTGAAGTCAGTGGTGGGGTGCAGGTGTCGTCTAGAGGGACGCTCGTCCGTCTGACAGTGGGATTTGAACAAAAGTAACTTTTCTGGAAAATCTCCCACTCTCTACGCGCACTTTCTCCCTTTCCAAACTCAGACTTTTCCTTTTCTCCTCCATCTCTCTAGAACTTTGATCTTTCTCTCTTCTGCAACTCACCATCCTCTTCTCCGATCACATTTCAGAAAACGCAGAAACCCTCCCTGCACCGAGAGCTCCATATTGAACCGAACAACTTACAGTTCTGGTAAGTTTCACTTGGACGCTCGTTTCTGGAGTTCCTGCAAACTGTATTCAGTTGCATGCAATGGTGTAGACTAAGCCCTTCATTTTCTTTTGGTTAGTTTAGTTGGAGAGCTTAAGAGAAACGTTGAGAGAGCCTCATTTAGACGAATCAAGATCCACTCATTTTAGGGCGATCACTACAAATCCGGGTAAGGGAAGCTTATTA
>NW_025907829.1:0-13604 GCF_018835915.1 Vigna umbellata
CATTACATAATGAATTTTGTTAAAATATCAACGAATTTTTATGATGGTTGTTACAAGTAATTATAATATTACATTTTACTTATGGAACTAATAGTAAGTAATTTTGATAACTGACAAATAGTTTTGTTAATAATATCTACGTTATACAAATTTCACTAGTAACATTTGGAAGGAACAGATAGTATATTTGGCTTATTATATTTTTGATGAATATCCGATTAAAGTCAAAATAATTTATATGATAAATGTTGTTGAAATATTGCATAATATGTTCTACTTTTACAAATTGGTATTGAGGTGACATAACAAATGTTTACTATGGTGGACATGCCATTTTTAACATTAAGAAAAAAGAGCTTCATAGAAGAAACAAAAAACATTTAAAAATGTAAAAAGTTAAATTAAAAATAAGCTCTGCATAGAGTATAAAAACAAATGTTTACAAAACAAAAACAATAATAATTTATTTAATGAAAAATAATGTCGATTTATTCTAGTGTTGGTAATTTGGTTAGGTATTTACCGAAGACATTTAGGTGGGTATACTTATATTTATTGTGAATGTATAGATGTTTTTGTATGTTTGGGCTTAGTGAAAATATACATATGAAACAAATAACATGTAGATTTTTTTAGTTATACTCACAACTACAGCGTTAATTAAAACGGTACAATTTACAAATCCAAACAACCTTTCAGTAGTGGAATTTACTTAACTTTTAGTGTTAAAGATGAAACGGAAAACACGTGTATAATACTAGCTTTATAAAAGTAAAACGTTTGTTGAGTTACTTTTGATTTTAAAAGATAAAGAAGGTTAGGCAAGTAGGAGTGAAAGTAATTGTTATTTTACATTATTATATTACACAAAATATTCCTTTAAATAACTTTTTTACTATTAATATAAAATAGTTCAAACACTTATATTTTTAAGAAAGTATTCAAATAAAATTAAATTGAAAAACTCGAAATACAACCTCAAATTGTCTTAAATATCCATCAAACTTAATTTAAATTTAAACACGTTCAAATCAACTTGATTTGGGTAACTGAAATTAATCGTTGTCATGTCACCCTAATCCTTAATTTATTTATTGAAATATTTTTATACTATTTATTTCAATGTTAATACGACTAGAGTAGTGTACATATGTTTACAAATTTGTTAATATAAATTTAAAATACTTATAATAAAATTTAATGTTTTATCAAATATAATATTATTTAAACACCTAAATAGTTTAAAAATAATAATTTATGAATTTTTTATATCTTATTCAATAAAATGTTTTTATAGAAAAAAATAAAGAATTAGACTTTAAGTTTAACTTAAGCTTACAAAATTAATTTGTAAAGCAAGGTTTAGACAATAGTGTGTGATACGGGAGGTCCAACAAACAATATTTCTCCTTCACTAAGATAAGTTAAATTCATGATTCCGACATGTTGAAAAATGAATTTTAATCTACTTTATTTTACAAAACTGACTTGTAAGACAAGATCTGTATTTATTTATATATTATAGAATCGTCTTATCTCTAATTGACATGAGATATATCCAACAAATGTTAAAAAAAAATTATAATTGTATGAAATTGTGTATATACATTAAATTATTATATATTATGTTCATCATCTTTTTTAAATATAAATAATCATTAAACATTTGAGTTCTTTACACAAAAGCTAAAAAATCATAAGTATGTTATTTGAACAAAACTTTAAAGATCAACTTTTGAACAAAACTTATTTTTTTGAAAGATTTATCTTCTATAAATAAAAGAAAAATCATTGTTCAAAATGTGAAACTACGACTTAAGCAAATACTTATATTACATAAGTAAACTAGTATCACTCAAATAATATTAGATTTAAAAGAAAAGAAAAATGATATTGTTTTTCTTTCTTGGAATATTCTCTCACCATTTCAATAACTAAATTTCATAACAAAAGAAAGAAAAATAACAACCTCATTTATTCAAAGAAACACATTATCATTGAGTGATGTAATTTATTGAACAAGTCACTAAATTTCATAACACTATTAATAAATAGGATTTCTCTATTTGTTACTTAAACGATAAGTTTTAGAAAAGGGAAAAACAATTGTTTTGCAACTCCCTTACTCAATTTATAATACTTAAAATTATAGCTTAAGCAATGAACATTAATAAGGTTGTCTTGGTGTGATTAATCAGGGCATATGTAGCTCAAAGTTGTAAGGCAAAAACTTCAGAAAAAAGAAATAGCAATGCATAACATATGCAATAAAACAATATAAATCAAAAGTGAGTTAAAATTATACGTCGAATAAAAATGAACAAGAAGAAGAAGAGTAGTATATATAAAAAAGGAAAAACACAAACAAACATATTATTATAATGTTTTAGGTTGAAAATAATATTGTAGTTTTTATACAAGTTTGATAAATTTTTTCAGTATATTTATTTGTAACATCTAAGATGGGCATTAGACACTTAAGAGTATAAAATTATTTTTCGTATTTCAGTTGCTTTTATATATGAAAGTAGTACCTTTTGAGAATCGACTGAAATTTAGTATATTATTTTTATCTAAACAGTAAGATATTTTTACGAATCTGAAAATTTCAGGGTAGGATTATGTTTTAATAGTTTCTTTCTATTCTGGTTTCAGCTTCGTACGCTATTTTTCTAATGAAACAAAACATTAATTTTTGTTAGTGATTCACTCTATTCTTTCTTTTTTATCATCTATAACTTATTTTATTTTTCTCATAAGATGCAAATATATTAGCTCTAAACTGATGATAAAGTACATAAATAAAAATGCGAACGCCACAAATAAAAAAATAAAAAATAGAACATACAATGAATTTACACCTTTTACTAAAAGTTAGATATGATTTAGTTCCCACTTTTCTTTTAAACTTTACCGTACAATTTAGGTAAGCTGACGAACACAAGCAATCACAGACACAGTGGAAGCTGGTGCGAAGTTTAAAATTAGTGTGATTTCAAGCAAACACTTAATTTAAGTATTAATTATAAAAATACGCATGCTTGATTCAATGATTGAGCTAGTGATTAAAGGTTAAACACATGATTTTGATTAAATCACATTATTAAGTGCAAACAGCTTTAAATTAAAACCTGTTGGTTTTGGGACCCTTTAAGGATCTTAATTAAGATTCAATTCGTTGTGACGCACGTGAAAAGAAATAGTTTAGTTCCAACACTAAAATAATTAATTTGATTCTTTTTTTGGGATTGAAAAAAGGATTTATTTTAAATACGTTAGATAATGCAAACATAAAAACTATACTGCTACTTATTAATTTCTTTTAAAACAATTCTTATATATTATGAAAATTGGATGAAAAAAAACTAATGCCTACATGTATCAACGGATAAAATTTATGATGAATAATTGATATCCACGAATATTTATCACTATATATTACAAATAACAGATATTTTAATATCTATTTATAAACAAATCTATATAAATATTATATTGTTCGATTTCAGATACCCACAGGAAATAAAAACAAAAATTTAATTTATATTTTATTTAATTTAATTTAATTTAAAATAAAATTAATTTATATTTTATTAGATTAAATTTAATTAAAATTAAATTTTGATTTATATTTTTATTTAAATTTTATTTTAAAATGTTTAAAAAATATATTATTTTTTAATTTTGCGAGTATCAATAGATTTTAAAATATCTGTGAATTTTTTATAAATAAATATTCAACGAGTTCCAAATAAATTTTTATTTTAAAGATCGGACTGTGAGTAGATACTGTAATATCTTATTCGAGGCTTGTCATTCTTACTCAAGATAAGACTAGGGAGAAAAAATGCAACTTTAGCTCTTGACCTTGTTTTGTGGACTTTTCATTATTGATGGAATTAGATGGAGAAAATTGCCGTAAGAGTTAAAAGATGCTGAATTATATATGACAGAAGTTGAATGCAACACCATGAAAAGAAATTTAAAATACACAGTAAATGACAAATATGTGTAAATATGAAATTCTTTCTCTTAATGGGCACCACATTCATATTTTGAGGGCTCGAGGACAATACTTCCAAAACAAGTTTGTTTTAGACTTCAGATGCCACTAACCTACCACCCTCTTCCCCAGTTACCTTATCTTTGACTTTCTTTTTTATTCTTTCACTAATTTAAAGTCAAAGTAAGATTTTATGGAACTGTTTCATCACCAAACAAATTACCATTATGCAAAAAAAAGGCTACACTATATTGAACTTGAAGCTATTCTCATACCTATTAATTATTTTTGTGGGGTCGCCATATGTTATGTAAATTCAAATGTTTAAAATTTTGCAGCTTGGAGCATTGAACCTCATGGTTGCTGTTTTCTAGTCTTTGGGAAACCATTGTTACCCTAATTCTAGATGTGTATTATGCTATGTTAACAAAATTGAAAATTGTAGGATAATAGTGTTTTGAGTCTTGTTAAGATTGACCTAGGTACTCGTTAATTAATTAATAATGGAAAGATTCTTTTCTTGTAATAAGTATCCTAGGAACACTAATTCGTGATTGTCTGATTAATCTATTAGATTAAATAAATAAACAAGCACTCGGCATCATAGTTTCATTGGACTTGAAAGTTACTTAATATAACCTCTTATTTATTTGTCTTATGAGGTAAGACTTACAAAATCGACATGAGATTTTCATCGAACTTTCTTCGTATATTTTCTTCTAAGTGTAACTCAATCTTACAAACATGGTTTTGGTTTGGGTTTGTGCAGTGAAGTTTGCATGCATTTTATCTTTAATGAATGTGAATGTTCCAACCATTTGTACAGAAATTATGAACTTGAAAGTAGCATACTTATGCAATGGCAAATCCACAATACAAGATGCATAATTCCTTGATGACAGATTATTGACCTTTTATCCCTTATTCTGGCATACCCAAAATACAAGATGTAAGCTTCCTTAATGACAATTTATGGACCTTTTATCTCCAATTGATAAAATGGAGACTCTGCTAAATTCTGAATTGTGCCATCAAAACCGCAGACTTGTATGATAAATTTGAGACTAGAAATGCTTGGAGGAACTTTGAGCCCAGAAACATAGAAACAGTTTACATGTGCTACCCCAAGATACTCCTGCACATGTTCTAATGCTGTGCTTTGATTACCATTTGCTAGCTTTGGCAGTTTCTCCACATACACATTGTAGTGTTGACATACAAATTCTTTTCCTTCCTTCAGCTTCCAAGAGATTTTAACACTGAGGATCCTTGAATCCTGAGGATCAGAAGTCCAATTGATGAATTCACCATCAACTAGCCATGACGAAGAAAGTGGAAAATCTGGCTTATAGTTGGAAGTCTTGACTGTGACATGACCAAGAACAGCAAAATAATCAGTTGAGGAAGCCACAGCAGCATGATCAGGACCTAATGGTCTTGATTTCAGTCCCATTTCCTTGGGTGGAGCATTTGACCTGTAGCACAAAGCATGGATTTCTGTCAGAACGTATCCTTTCATTTCAATTGAACCTTCATTTATAACCCATCCAGGGGCACTTCCCTTGTGTTCACTTGTTCTGATTACTGTGCTAAATGCACTTGACACGTGATCCATTCCATGGGAAGTGAGTAGCACAGACATTGATTTGTTCACAGTAGAAGTGAACTTCAGCACGATTCCCAAAGAAGAATTGCTATCAGATTTCACCTGCATTTGCCACAGACTTCATCTGTCAACTAAGAAAACATGGCACGTTTAGGAATATCAAGTTATATATAATTTTGGTGAACTAGTCTTCATGTGCAGTATTCCATTAGTCAAGGAAAGATACCCCACTTCCCTTCCTTGAAATAAGTAACCAGATTCAGCTCCCTAGAAAGATAAAACCAAATTTTTAGTGAATTTTTGTTTATATTGATGCACTGACTACTATTTCTGGTTATGAATCTAAAGTTCAACCTTGTCACTCTTACATCCAACAAAAATTTGAATTTGAATTCAAAGTTGGTAAGAAGTGGACTTTAAGCATGCTTAGATTAAGAAACGGATTTTAAGTCTAACTCAACCTCACAAAATCAGCTTGTAAGGTGAGGTTTGCACCTAATCTAAATTTGACTTTATCTCTAATCGATGTGAAATTTCCAAAACAAAAATTAGCAAACTAGTGACCAAACATGAGGATAGATTGAGGAGCAGTTTGTTCAACTATAGGTGAAAGATGGCTTACAGAATAAAAGAAGTGGATAAGCGATTCGCTTAAAATGAACTCTCCTTGATAGATTCTCGTCATGAATTTAGTACCCTTTTCAAGAGATCCTATGAATGTAATATTTCCCCCTCCACTGTATGATGCTTCCTTCAAGCTACATTATAAGCATGACAACAAATACTTGAGATGGTCAAATTTCAACTTTAGATGAATTATCATTACGTTGATTTAAAGTACAACAGAAAAGAAAGGAGATATACAAAATCATGAAAGGTTGTAATACAGAAAAATAAAATAAAATAAAATGAATAACAAGGTTTATAAGAATTAACAGTATATAAGAATTAATACCTACAAACTCGTTATTTTAAGGTCTATTTTTTATTTATTGAAGATGATGTTTTAGTCTTTTGTATAGTTTGCTAATTACTCGTTAGTGTTCAATCTCCTATAGAAAACTCAGACGCTAATTATATGAAATATTCAATATACAACTAGAGTTTTTAGCTAGAGAAAATTATAAAACATCACTTACTCTACAAGAAGTCGAATAGGATTTGCAGTAGAGTCCGCAAACTCAAGGAGTGGCTGCACAGAAATTTGTGAGTTAGGGTATAATTAAAGTAGTACAACAATAGTATAAGATGAAGCATCGTGATGACCAAAAATGGCTGATATATTGTATGTGATTACAGGAAAACAAATTTGTCATTCAATCATGCAGTTCAAAAGTAACATTTTATGGTGAACTTGAAGATTTGGAAGAAATATTGGACTATTCTCAAACGATTACAATATTTTAATAATTGTTACATGTTAGCTTTATTAGGTGTTAAAACCAGTCCTTAATTTGTAAATTATGATCAGTTTGTATTCTCAATTTTGAGAATGTTGTTTGTTCACTCTTTGAATCTAGCTAGAGAGGTCTCAATATTTTTCATATGGTGAAAATTGTGTAAATTTCTCTTTTCTGATTTCATTTGAGAGATATCATTATTACATTAAACCCTAAACCTTCCATTTATCAATGTAATGTTTAGAGCCAACAACAAGAAAATGTCTTTATGAAATGTATACCTGAATGCCTTGGGAAGAAATATTACACCAAGTAGCCTCTGATATTTGGTCTCCATGAACTGAAATATGATTACCGCGTCCCTGAAAGTAATTAATGGCAAAATAAGCTTCAGCCACTAAATTTAACAGAAGTTTTTTGTGTACTCAGTTAAGCTAAAGCCAAAACGTGAAATGAAGAAACCTCTCTTTTTTATGATGTTAGAATTACCTTATTTTCATCATTTGCTTAGAATACTTTCTAATGAAATCAAATAAAAAGGAAATCCTATCAAACTCAACATGGACAAAGTATCTTTGACAATTTTTCATTCATACCAGCAAAGGCATGCTTCCAAAACTCAAGTAAGGAAAGAAACTCTGCAACTATTACAGTTCTTAACCTGATCAAAATTTGTGTAGAATGGCAGTGTTCTAAGATACTTTCGCACTATGCCCCAAGATTTTTCCACGAGACTCCACCAACTGCAATGCCAAATGCATGGCCATGATTATGGCACTAATGTAAGCACATTCAAGGTGTCAATACTACATCCTTTACATAGAAGAAAATTAGCCTATATGAAACAGAAAGAAAACCACTTGACTTTTTCTAAGTGTAATGTCTGAGTTTTGGTGAAATCTGTCAACAAAGGGAAATAATGTTGGCAAATTTATATTACCGATTCTGTGCACTTTCAAAATCTGGTGCTTGCTTAGTCTCGTAGACCCATCCAGGAGCAAATATCGCAGCAGAGACATCACCTTTTCTTATTACATCAAGAGCCCAGTTTGTCTGTCACATCCGTAATATAAATTTAGGAAAACACTGCACATCCTACAATAAAAAATGTATGTCAGACAAATCACGTACATTCCACTGTCCACCACCATACGTTCCCCTTCCAAATACATCAATCCCCATGTACACATCAAACTTTCTATCACCAGCAACAGAAGCAGATCGACTTGGATAGTTTTCCTGCATGGTATTGATAGTACTAAAATGTTCACCAGAAAACAATAATCGACCAAATAAACAACAGCATTGTATGATCATGCAGGGGAATATGATTATATGAGCAATACCTCCCATCCATAGTTTGCAAATAGCCCATCACATATATCAAAGAAAGGTTTATTATGTTCATTTAGTTCATTTTGATAATATAGATCACCTTCGATAGTGACACTGTCATACCTGCATGATCAAGCAAGTACATAAAAGTCAATTGCTGGAAACTTCCATTTCAGTAAAAAAGAAAAAAAACCGCAAGAATTATTGTGTCTTCAAATGCTCACCATATCACTAGCGATCCAGGCACTGAAGAATGTGTTGTTGATGATAAATGGTTGATAAACTCTTTCAAATTTGGAATCTGTTTTGGTTGCAATTCTACCTCCATATTCAGCTGCAATTGAGTGGTAGTATATGAATCATTGAAAAGAACAACAGCAAAAAGCATTGCTGCAAGGTAGCTGACAGATTAATTATATATCTAGCTTTAGTGTATATAAAAAGTAACTTAGTTTTAGAGCACAAACACTATATTTCCCTGCAGCAATTCTTCGGAATATTTTAATTTCATGTATTGTGTTCCAAATTCATAGATATTAAAACCTAAGCAAGAAAAAATAGCCAATAGATGTTTAAACAAACTCAAATAGTACCCAACAGAGATGAAAACTTGTTTACCAGCCACCCATCAAAGCCTAACTTAAAAGCCAGCTCTGCTAAGCGTTCTGCATACATTCGGGCAGACTCCTTTGTTGAAAACAGCTTTTCACAGATAGCACTTCCCTTCTCTCCCTCAGTGATAAAAGTCCCCAACACCTAAGAGATTAACGGTACAATTACAACAAACAAGGTTATGATCTTCTCCACATGTCAGTAGTCCCCAGATAAAAAATCCAATGGCTTTATCATTAGTCTCAACTTAAACCCTTTATAATCCTCAAAACTACAAAATTCAAGAACTAACATAAAACAAAACCATCACAACAAAAGTTATATAAAGTCGAAGCCAAAGTGAAAATCTTACATAAGAAAGCATAGTTAATATAGTACTACCTTAACACCATGACGATGAGCTGCATTAGTCCAAGAAGGAGGAGGGAGTGTGACAAGGTTGTGAGAGAAGTAGACGAACACGTCTATCAAATGCCAATGCCATATAGCATATGCATCTGCATTAGTGCCTCCCTGGACCCATTTATCATCCAAGTACCCTCCAGCCATATCATGGCACACTAGTATTCTTCTTCGATCAGGCAATGGTGCAGAATAACCACTTTCGATGGGAACTGAAGCTTTGTTAAAAGGGTAGTGAAAGGATTCGAAGTAGGAGCCTGATTCCAGGTCCTCGAGTTTATCGATTGGATATGATATGGGCAATGAGGGCTGCTTGGGATCAAACTTGGACTGAGACATTCTGAGATAATCGTATGTTGTTTGTAGAACAACAGAGTGTGTTTGGATTAAGAATGTTGGCAAGTTATGTATGGAATCGAGAACGAAGTTATCAACACGGCAACACCAAGCCAGTCACCGTTTACTTGCATTGACTCCATGTGTCATGATGTGGATAGCATTTATAGTCAATCTACAAACTTCAGAAGTTGTCCAATAATATCCATATAGCAGTATTCATAGTGATCACTACTTAGTAGTACACCTCTTGGAGATTTTTTTTTTTTTTTAAAAAAACTTCAATGTCCATGACAAATCAGGATCTGAAATCACGGATGCAATTCTTTTTAGAGCAGGAAATTATATAAATGATACTTGACATAAGAGATCCTCGTTATATTTAACCCAAATTCTTAATAATTAGGTTTATGAGTTTTTATTATATGATATTTACGCACACTTTACATATATTATTTTATTCCTTTTTTACAAATACAAAAATTAATTTTTTTAATGAGCTTAAAAATAGTATGAAAACAAAAATAACATTTTCCACAATGAAAAGGAGGGTGTTGCTCCGTCCACTACCACACCTTTCTCCCTCCACCTCTTCTTTTATTATTTTGTTCCTCAGTAAAATTTTATGTTATTATTTTTTAGTTTTACCCATTCACAACCTATTTCATTAATAACCTATTATAGTCTCGTACATGAGTAAAATACTTTTCTTTCATTTGGTGAGTGCGTGGAGTGCTTCCTCGTATTCAAATAAACCTTAAAATAAAACCCTAAAATAAAAAACGTAACCTTTAAACGGATGTCAACATCCTTCAACGGATGTCAACATCCTTCAATGGATGTCAACATCCGTTTAAGGAAAAACGGATTAAACGGGTGTTGACATCTGTTGAAGATTTCACCTCCCGTTTAAAAGTTACGTTTTTTATTTTAGAGTTTATTTTATTAGGGGACATCCGTTGAAGGATGTCACCTCAGTTGATGCATACTTCCTCACGTTGGTTGATGCTCTGGAAGTTCCTCGATGTACCTCCACACCACGGCGGCAATGGAAGCTTTCAAACAAAAAAAAACTGGGAAGAAAAAGGAATGGAAGTGCAGGAGGTGGGGAGGTGAAACGAAAATGGGGAAAGGGAAAAAAAGTTTCGTGGATGGGTGTTGGGAAAGTAAAATTAGGGTTTCAAATTATTTAAAATAGGATAAAAGTAAAAATCTTTTTAACTTAAAGATATAATTGTATTTAAAATAATGGAGGAGATGAAGAAAGTATAGGGTGGTGGTGGAGGAATCAATACCCTGAAAAAGGAACTAAGTTGATTTATTCCATGGCATCCCAACAACACACCCCTTTTGTCGGACCTTACCTTTTAAGTACAAGAGGTTAGACAGAGAATTTTAGGAAAAAATTCGCTTACCTAATAAAGCACAATTATTTTGTCAAGTTAAATTGTATTTATTTTAAACATAAAATAAATGTTGGACAATATTTTTTTAAAATTTTGAAATATAAAATAACGCTGTACAGAAATTTAGTCAAATACTTCCTTTGCTTTTACATTTTATTTAGTTATCGGTTTCGAGTGCTTCAATATCAATTATTCGGTTTTTCATTTATTGTCCAAAATCTAAGTTTTGTTTAGTAAGAGTATCATATGCATTCAAATTGTTCATATAATATTAATGTAATAATGTATGTATTTGAAAGTCATATTTTAGAGTTTTATTTATAATAGTTGTTATGAGTTTTTATTTTTTTTTCAATTTCGTTACGATCCAATTATACGTTAATCAACATTAACAAGTTGGTTCATAATTATCATTATTAATCTGATCATTCTCTGACTGATCAATCATGTTGTTTGGTCAAGATGGTTGGCCACAGGTGATATGTCTAAGAGGTCGGAAAAATGATGGACAGTCGAAGATGAGTTGGCCTATAGTGGTTGCTAAGAGTAGTTGGCCTAGAGTGATCTGTTAAGGGTGGTCGATTCAATTGATCGATTATTGGGTGGTCGATCTAGAGTGGTCAATCAAAGGTAGTTGGCAAAAGGTGGTTGGCCAAATGTATTTGACCTAGATGTGACTGAAAGGCCAAGACACAAATGAAACCAAACATTAAATTGTTAAAACCAAAAGAGGCTAAGAGGATGAAATTGAAAGAAACTATGTTGAGGCCAAACTACCAAGCAATCAAGATTGAAAGTCAACAAGATAAGATTGTAATAGACCAAGACATCCTTGAAGCCAAATGTGGTCGATCAAGAGTAGTTAACCAAATATGGACAACCAATTATATGATCGATTTTAAGTTAGACTGTTTGGTTTATGGTTGACCATCTGAAGTTGATCTAATAGTACATTAATAAATACTAATTATTCTAATCTTTTTATATTTTATTATTCTATAATGAAATAGCTATAACATAAATTATTATTGATGAAATGCGAAAATATTATATTTAAATTGATAAAAGATGTTGGATTGAAGAGAAAATGTTTATAAATATTATGCATTTCTCTTCACAATATAAATATTTGTTAAATCGATTAAATGCATTAAAGAATCTTTAAACTTTACGAGCACCACCAACCAATATTTTAAAAGATAATATAAAACAAAAGACTAAAAGTAGTTATATATATAAATTGTTGTTTTTGTTGTATCTTTTCTTCGTATAAATAAATACAAGAGAATAAAATAAGAATAAATTATAATAAATATGATTAAATAAAATATTAATTTCGTAATAAAGTTAAGATTAGTAATTTATAAATAACAAGTTATCCATAAAATTAATTATCCGTAAAATCGTTAATATTTTTTTAAAATTATATTTAATATTTCCAAGAAGAACTTCACTATTCTTTCTCATCTCCTTGCTTTAACAAAATGGAAAATAAGTTTCGGAGTAATGCAAGCATTTAAAATAAAATCAAATTTTTATATCTTAAAATAAGTTTGGTTAAATAATGAAAACACGAATATTCTCATCTACCAAACAAGATTAGAAAGCAAAAGGTAAATAATATTATTCTTCTTTCAAAAGGCAAAAAGATAAAGGAGAAAGCAAAAGATAAATAGTGATTCATCTTTCAATAGGCAAAAAAATAAAATAAAGGATTAATTGTACAGTGAGAAATAAAACTGATTTATTATTCTTAATAATAAAAAATATATTCTATATTTTCTATTTGTAATAATCTAATTCTTCTAAAAAGGGAATAGAGAAAGTAGGAAAGTAAAATAAAATAAAAGATTATATATCTATTTCTTCTAATTAGAAAGATTCTAAAGATATTATCTCAAATTACAACATATTTTACTTTAAAAACTTTATGTTGATTGCACATTTATATTATTAATAATAATATAAGAAAACTATGGTGAGTAACTCAACTTAAAGAATAATCTTAGTAAAGAAAACATATGTCCAGTGGTTAAAGTTATAATAGATTTTGTTTTTCTACTAATTAGTTTATTTGGAGAAAAATTCAGGCACCATATTCAAGCGTTCATTAAAATTGGAAATTACAAAGATATGTAATTAACCTATTTAAGAAACAAATTAATTATGAATTATTTATCTATGACAATGATAAGGAACATGAACACAAAGGTGGAAGATAGAGTTAAATGTGTCATCAGAACTTTTCAAATTCAATTGAAAAAGTTAATCTGAATTTAGTTTAATTAATAAATTAAATTTATCTAATTTAAATTGGATTAAAAAATCTAATTTAATTTAATCTAGTTAAAATGAATCTTTACTTTAGATCAATTCATTTAGTGGATCTGAATTAAATCTAAAATAAATTCATCGAATTATGCAAATATGAAAAATGTAATATAATTTTAATAATAATTTAATGGTGTTTACAACTGTTTTCGAAATTATATACAATGTGATTT
>NW_025907831.1:0-19979 GCF_018835915.1 Vigna umbellata
ATTAAAAACAATTAAATACATTTTTTTTTCTTTGCTTTAAGATAATTTTATGAACCAAAAGTGTAAAATGGTTCGATTTAGCCTCAAATGTGATAATAAATTCATAAAAAATTTTAAAACAAACTCATATACCTAATAAAAGAAATATATGCATATTAATATGATGTTTAAATGATTTGAAGTGGTAATTGAAACAATGGTTACATGAAAGATGGAAGGAAACATCACTCGAGCAAAAAGACATGTAATCACCCAACCGATTCCTAATATTTTGTAATATTCCATAAGAAAAACAAAAGCAAATTCCAACCACTTCACTCACTGGCCAACTACAACAGTCTACCACTCACAAGTGCCATCTTATCACCCCACTAACCCTTGCAACCACTCTCCACCACAACTTCACACCAATCATTTCACAATTCGCCATAGGATGTTTGATTCAAAGAAAAAAAAAATCTGGTTAGATGGATTAATTTGGCCTTGAATTGTGGTGATTTTTTTTCTTATCTTAAATTATTTGATTAATACAATGTTTATTAGATGGGATTATATATTAGTATTTAACTCGATTCAATCAAACTCAGTTAAAATTGGGATTGGGTCAAATGTAACTAAACTTAAACCAATTCATTTTTATAAAAGTTAGATCATTGGTGACTCAATACTCAACACTTATTCCTATTTTTGTGTTATAGATATATTGTATTATCCTTTTTTTTATGTTTTGAATTAGTTTTGATAAATTTAATTTATTGACTTATTTAAAATATTGAATTATTTTTTTAAAAAACTTATGTTACTTTTTAATTAATCAAATACTTAAAAAAAACTTTTAATAAAAAAGAAATTCAAAATTTGATCCATTTTAGTGGATTGAATAATGTATTTATCTAAATACTATTTAATCTAACCAATATAAACGATATGATATCCATTATCGATAAATGATAACCTTGTAAGTGAACCTCTAAAGATAAAATTAGTAAATGAAACTTATTTTATAATAGTAAAAAATAATAATCAATTTACTTGCACAAAAATGAGAACCATGAACATGTCAAGTACTAATTAGTCGATGTTGTCTTGAATCAGAAGGTAATAAACTACGTAATGGGAAGATCGTAATATTTTGAACCAATGCAAATAGATTAAGATGATATTATATCTATTAGCAATAACATAGCTCATGCCTTGTATAGTCGTTCATTTGTCTATATTAGCTTGTAATTGATGAAACAAATTATTATGGAAGAAGAAGGGAACACATAATAAGTACAATGTTAAGTATAGCAACATATACCCTAATTGTGAGTCGACTAGCAAAGACTTCCTTAGTTATTCTAGTTGATCATAGCTTCTCACTAATCTTGCATATTCATCACGCCACTAACTAAGTTCTTTAAACAAATCATGTTGGAGAGGTCATGACTTTTCATCCATCTCCAACAAATCAGCAATGCTTCTATACCCACAATGTCATCAACAACAACAACATCGACAATATATTGGTGACAAATTGGATGAAATTGATCTAACATGGGTATTTGCCTTTGTTGCATAAATCCAAATCTTGTATTAGATTTAGCCTTAGATTGCATGTCTTTTTTTACTGAAGAACTATCATGCCTAGAATACAAGACATTTATTTGCTCAAAATATGAGAGTTCACGATTTGTAGACCTTTGAGATTGGTGAATTTTAATATTTCGTTCACCTTTCGTTTTAACTTTATGCATTGAAGATAACATTGATGTCAAATCAAGACAAACAATTTCAAGTAACTTCTGTTTGATTGTCACTTTTCCTGCAATGTCAACTCCTTTGAAACGATTAAGCATCAAATTAAAATTCTTTTGAATGCATAACTCTGCCTGCAATTCATTTGATGAAATATCTGAAAAGTTCAATTTAGTCCACATGATATGAATTTCAGACAGATGAATCACATATGGTCATATCGTACTAATTCACAAACACTTGTTAGACCATATGTTCGTCTCAAAACACAATCATAACTTTCACTATCGAATCTTATACTTTGAACTCGATCGAACTCCCCACCAATGTGTCCCAAAGCATATTTTGATACATATCCAACCAATCTTTTATACTTGCTTGGTTTAAAAGTGTCACTAAGATTTATACTTTTTTCAAATGATGCCTTTATTTTATTATATTGTAGGATGATGACATTATAAATTTCATCTCAATAGAAGCAAAGATCTCCCATACTACTTTCAATACTTTCTTCAGGCTTCAGTTAGCAAACTCAACCCTGATACAAATGACATGAACAATTTCATAAAACATCTAACAAAATCAACTTAATATAATAAGATTCAAACATACATGTTTGATGTTGTGTTTTCTAAATGCATTACTCAGTTTGTCCACGCCTTTACAAAGTGTTTCTTATACGAAATGATCTAAGAGTCATTGACATATTCAAATAATAAAGGCTATGAATTACAAGCATGATGAAGACGATCAACAATATCACTAAAGATTGACTCATGTTCATAATCCATGACAATTTTTCATGCTTCCATGATAACATCACATGCCTCAGAATTGGCTAACATTTTGCACTTGGCTTACATATTTTTTTGAATTTGGTAACGACATAAGAGATAATAACATTCAGGGAATACAGTAACAATGGCATAAAGTTAGGTCTTTGTCGCTAACAATGACCTTTGGACCACCTTTATATGTCATAGTGAAATTATTTTGTCGTTCAGTTGATAATTATATACTTTCTTGATTGTTGTCACATTACACTCATGATTTTCTTTGAGAGTAAGGAGAATGTTTTCAAATTTCACTTGACTCTTACTCATATCAACAAGCAATAAGAGTTCAGTGGATTTTAATATCCTAACAAATGGGTGACCAACTAAAGTGTATGACAAATCATGGTTATGATATCCACACATTACCTTCAATACTCACCCCTCTTCGTTATAAATTGGTTTGCCTCTCAATTTAAAAGGACAGTCGCATTTTCTTGTGCCTAATATATAAGGTTGAACATCATATTTGTATTTCTTATACTTTCCACCCCTTTCACATCCTAACAATACATACGTTCTCCCAAGTTGAGCATTGGCTTAGATCTTATAATAACAACAACAAAACGAAGATCAAAATCAACCCCTCGAACCCACTGAATTGACTCATCACGTGTGAAAAAAATTTAATTAGTTGTAAAGTTATTTGTGTAATCTCCCTTGCACATTTCATTTATAAAATAAGAGATATTTGACATGAAGCTGAAATTTACTTATGATTCCATAAAACTTAAAGGATAATTTCTCATCTTAGACTATAATCACCTACAACATGCATCACCAAAGAATACCTCACTTGTTCAATAATAATTAGAGATCAAGAAATTCATAAAATAAAAACAAGCAAAATAAATTTAAAATTTGAGTGAAGCGTTTATGAACATCTATGATAGTTTCTCCTTGCTTCATGTAGAACATTTCATACTCTTGGATTAGAGTATTCCTTCTTGCTCTCCTAACATCATATGTTTCTTCGTGAGTGACCCTCAACATCTCCCACATCTCTTGAGCTTTCTTATAGGTAAAGACCCTATAAAGCTCATCGACAATTAACGCAGATGATATTATATTACGAGCCCTTACATCCTGTTAGGATCTCCTTCTATCGTCAGCATTCCATTGGTCATGAGGTTTAGGCTCCTGCAAATTGTTAATAAAAATAGTAAGAATAAAAGAACCATTTGTGATAGTTTCCCAAATCTCAGCATCAATAAAACTGATTTATTATTCTCAATCATAAAAAATATATTCTGATCCCCTCTATTTGTAATAATCTAATTCTCCTAAAAAGGAAAATAGGAAAACTAGAAAAATAAAATAAAATAAAAGATTATATATCTATTTCCTCTAATTAAGAAGATTATAAAGATATTATCTCAAATTACAACAATATACAACTCCATGCAGTAAATATATTTCTCCTTACCTAATTAATTTAATATTATATATATATATATATATATATATATTTGGAAGAGACATATTTATCATCATAGTAAATTTTGGAGGTGCAGGAAGAAAAATTAGAGGTGCAAGAAAGCCCCTAAAAATTAATAGGCTTAATACCCTATTTTGTCCCCAGTTTCGCTCGAAAATGTCAAATTATTCCATCCTTTAAAAAATGCGTCAATTACGTCTTTACTTAATAAAATTTTTATCAATGAAATCCCTTCCGTTAATTCCGTACAAACTTCGTTACTTAATAAGAGAGAAAAATAATTAACGCCGTTTGTACGGATTTAACGGAAGGGATTTCATTGATGCAAATTTTATTAAGTGAGGACGTAATTGACGCATTTTTTAAAAGATGGACTAATTTGACATTTTCGACCAAAACTAGGGACAAAATAGGGTATTAAGCCAAATTAATATTATCTTCGAAGCTTCTATCATTTGAAACAAATGGTGTTGGGTCAAGAAATTGAGCATGCCTCTTTTGGAACAGGTATTTTAATACCATTTTGGAAGCTTATGTCATTTAAAACAATTGGTGTTGGGTTAGGGGATTGTGTGAAATTTGGGCATGTGGAAATAAGTCTCTTAATTATGTTATTTGGGCAGTTTCTTCCTGCATCACTCTATTTCTTCGTGCACCCTCGTAAAATCCTTAACCCCTAAAATACCCTTAATACCTTAACCCTATCCTCCTCACCCCCTTAGCCTCCTCACACTAAGTAGAAGGAACTTTGGCAACAACTGTTTGATTAGAAAAAAGTGAGATACACCCCACATTGGAAAACTGTTTGATTAGAAACAGTTGAGAAATCTGGTATTGGATGAGGGGATTGGGCAACATTTAGGCATCATTTGAAACAGTTGAAACAACAGATGTTGGCTGAGGGACTGGACTGGATTTGGGAATGTGAGAATAGGTCTTTTAATATCACCTTGGCTGAGGGGATTGAAAGAACTTGGACAAATTTGAAATTCTACTAACAAATTTTGATGGCCATAAGTCTCTTAATCTCTTACTATTATTCAAAACACTACAAAGCTTCTTAATTTTCATCTTTCTCATAACATATTTTACTAAAGACAAAACACTGTTTAAATAGTAAGATTATGTGAGACTTCAATTGTTTTTTTAAACAATTTTATCAGACTCAATTTTTTTTTAAATAAGTTTAATGCTTTAAGTTTTGTTTGAGATTTCAGTTTTAAACAAATTTCAATATTATTTAAATAGTTAATCTAGATTATTCAATAAAATCAATATATATTTGTCAACTTTTAATTATTAAAAATTATATTTTTAAAATATTTTCTATATATTTTAACATAATTTTAAACAAAATATTTTTAAAAACATAATTCCTTTCGTACAAATACTATATTAATACAAATTAATGAAAAAAAAATAGATAGAAAGAATTTGAATTATTTTGAATAGTTGTAATGACTAATAGCCATACAAAAATGGGTATCAAAACACTTTATTAACACAAATCAAACATTAAAGAGTTATATTAAATAATTATGTTACAATCCTAATTAGCAAATAATATAATGTTAATTACATCATTACATAAACATCAATTTTTTTTATATTATTTAAGAAAGTTTTTCGAAAAGCTTTTTAACTTGATATAATCAAGTTAGTCCTTACACCCGACACACATTCTATTTTATATTTTTATAATATAATACATGTTTACATTATTATAAAATTTAGTTGCAAAGTCCCAGTAATGCTCCTCATAGTCCTTTACTCGAACATCTACTTGTTCTTCTACTCACATATAATATATATACAATCATGGCAAGTGGGATATCAACACACCATAAAAAAAAATAAAAATAAAGGATAAGTTGGATATCAACACCTTCAAAAATAAGGTGTCACGATGGCACAACACCAAGCTGCCTTACAAGTGTTGGAAAGGGGCATCTCAATGTCATCAGCGACCTCGTTCCTTGAGTCTAGAGGATTTCATGAGGCATAGTTGCTCCAAGTTTCATTGGAAGGAAAATCTAGATATGATTGATCAATGGGTGAGAGACATTAAGATGATCTTTAAAGCCACCTAATGTCCTCAAGAAAATAAGCTATCTTATGCCATTTATATGCTCACTCGAGAAGTTGAATTATGGTGGATGGGATGGGCATGAAGCAGATGATGATGATGGAGGATAGAAGAGAGATTGTAGATTGGGGAAATTTTGAGAGATTTTTTGAAAAATATTTTCTAGATAGTGCTAGATATGCAAAAGTAATTGAGTTTATGTACTTATAACAAAGGAATCTTTCTATTACTGACTATGCCACTAGGTTTAAACACCTAGCAAGGTTCTCTATCCAGGCTATGACTGAGGCTTGGAAATGCATACAACCTGAGATTGGACTGAAGCACAAATTGAAAAAAAGTTGTGATTCCTAAGTCCATTAGAAATTTATATGTAATAATGGCATTAGTACAAAATATCGTATAACGTTTGGTTTATCACATAGAATTCGAAGCCGATGTCATATTGGAAGACGTTAAATTGACGTCAAACTCGTCAAATTTAAAAAATTAGACATTAATTGACGTCAAACATAGAGAAAATTGATGTCGGATATTGCTTTATGTCCGACATCAATTAACGTCGATTACATTTATAACCAACATCAATTTATGGTTTTTCTTTAAAAAAAAATCATCAATATTTTCTTCCACGGGAAAATTTTTTCAAAATTTTAGAAGTAGTAACAACCAGTAAAAAGTGCAATAACCAATAAAAATGCAACAAGGAATAGACAAAAAATAAAAATTAAAACTAATCGTGAAGGTGAGGCAAATGGTGTATAAACA
The DNA here is from genome assembly GCF_018835915.1 of Vigna umbellata. The sequence continues at coordinate 6,866 of NW_025907831.1, forward strand.
CGAAACTAATCGGTTAAAATGAAAGGAAATCATACATAAAATCAACAGACATTTGTGTTAAGTGGAAGAAACATTATATTTGGTGGTCGCCGAAGAGAACTCGAAAACTCAATTGTGTTCCAAATGGTGTCCATGCACATAAACAAACCTATGATTTATAAATTATTTGATTCAATAAAATTGAAAATACACCATTTAAACATAATCATGGTAATAAATGAAAAAAAAATATTTTGAAGATATGAGAGAACATTGTAGATGTAAAACAAGCCAAATACCTGAGAGAGAAGAAAAATATTCTGGAACAAAAAAAAGAATATAAAACTAAGAACCAAGATAAATAATATATATATATATATATATATATATATAAGTGTTTTAGTTACTGAATAAATTATATATATTTTGATAATTTAAACTAGAACAGAATAATATTAAGATCGATACGATGACAAAGACAGATAAATACATACTTATTCTCATTTTCACATATACTTTAAAAAATTAGACATTATTTATACTTATATCCTATCAATTTGAAGAGTTATAGTGAAAAACAAGAACAAGTTTAGACAATTATAAAGAAAAAGGATTTATTTACCCATCACTAATCAAGATTTTTTTATTTGTTTTTCTTACTCAAACCAAACTTCTGCAACAGCTCATTGTTAAACTAATCGACTTAGATTGATGATAGAAAATATCGTAACTTTAGATGGTCAATTGGTTATCAATTCAAACCTTAAACTAAATAGGTGAAGTGCAATCTTCCATAATTAACGGCAAAACAACACTACTGGTCTCTACACAGTTTTGAATTATTTTCTGGAAGAATCCTTCTTGTAGAAAAAGTGTCATACATTAATGGAATATGATCCACTTCATTATTTGACATTCCCTGCACTTTCCACTTTATTCTGATATCCCAATAGTCGGTTTCTGAACTTCTCACTTAAGTAAAAATTAACTGTTGTCTTTAACTTCTAAACAAGACCTCTTAACTTCACTTCTATAAAAGGTGAGATTTACAAGTTGATTTATCTATTCATTTTTACACCAATATAGAAATTCATCCAGAAACTTGATTTTGTATTTTTGGTAAGAATGATAGTCATAACACTGCTCTACTTTGCAGTTTGAACTAGTATCTTGATGAATTGAAATTGCTATGCCTCTCGTGCATTGATGGAATATGATCCATTTGATCATTGACATTCCAGGGAGAACCTCTTTGTGACTTTATTCTTGATACCCCCATTTATGCAGGGCTTTCTCTCAAGGCTGACCTACACTGAAATTTTTGCCCATCTCCATATTCGTGGCTTTTAATGCCACCATACACATGCCTCTTTTTCTTTTCCTCCTCCTTTTATTTTCTCTTTCCATGTTTCCTTTCTCAAAATTTCAACCATTTTATAAGTAGATACCTAAAACCATTGAAGAGGCAACAAAGATTAGATAAGAACGACAGCCAAACACCATAGGATCATAATCTGATGGTGCCAATAGCGTTGCTTTAGTAAAGGAGATTTAGACAAATTTCTGTAAAGAAGCATAAATGAAACTTTGTTTCAAAAGCATATAAGCATGTAAAAGATATAAAAGAAATGTAATGCACAAGAAAGAATACCACCATCTGCATTACTTTAAAGATCTATACATATCAATCTCATAGACCCCGTCACCACCTCAACAATAAAAGCCTAAAATAATGTCATGAAAAGTTCAAAGCATATACATAGAATTGCCCAACCAAATAAGCAAACCAAGTTACAAATCGACATTTTCAGTAACAATCTAATTACATACTTTTATATTTGTGCAACTGTGGATTGAAATCTAACAACGTCATGGCCTTTAATGTTCTACACAGCATATAAGTAGAAAGGTGAAAAATAAGAAAAACCTGAAGAGGATATTATGAATAAAATATTATCTAAAGGGTCCATGCAAAAAGATATAGTTAATATAAATTTATCCAGTGGGTTCGTTCTACCAATTTGATCAATTTGAACAGTTACGGTGCAATAAAACATGACAATCATCACTACAATACAGTCATCATCCCCTTATAATCATCTCCAACATGACACTCATCATGAGTGATTGATGAGTTATAATAATTCATCAGAACATTCTGACCTCTGAAGGCACAAATAACTAGAACTATAGGAAAAAGATAAAGTGTGATTTGTCAAGAAAGAAACAAAAGCAGCTTCAACTCAACGAGATCCACTCCATACTGTTCCGTAACAAACCCCGAGTGTCTGCATGCGCCCGCCGTGATTCATTGCTGCTTGAGAATTATCTCTTTAAGACCTTTACTAAAGCTAGCTGGCGCGTGTGCATGTAGAATTATGGGAATCAGGTGCAACTTAAAGACCAACTTAAAGACCAAGATGTTTGTAAAAATTGATTGAATTTTAACGAATATACCTAAAGTTCAATGCAACCTTGAACCTGTAAATAAAAGAGATAATTAGAGTTGGGAACATTTATAAGGTCTAACTCTTCGTGATTTCTTTTATTTTCATTTACTAAATTTAGATCTTGTTTAAGAGAATAATAGTTATAGCCTAATAATGTAAATTTTTCCAATGGCTACTGTTAATCTGATATTTTTTCTAGGCTCAAACATGCAATTCTAACCCAAAACACGAGTTTTTTTCATATTCAAATATCAAATTCATACTTCTTTTAGGAAAATCAGAAATATATTATCTGAAGCAGCAACTTATTAATTAGTCTATTTTGACATTTTGTATTTATACATTAAAGATGTAAAAAAAACTCCATGCTGTTTCACTTTATTTATACATCAAAGATGCATACACGCTCCATGCTATTTCACTTTATTTGTAAATTAAAGATGTACAGACAACCCATGCTATTTCACATTGAGAGAAAAGAGAGAAGATACTATCTTCTTTTGGTGAATCAAAAGTTAAGTGACTTACGTCCCAAAGATTTACTAGAGTGAAGAGAGATCTCAAGACTCAAAGCAACCTTTAAGATAATTATTTATTAACAAAATCCTTGCATCGACACGAAAATATAGGCCCACATATTCGGGAAATATGAGCATGATCCATACCAACTAGACTAACTTTTAATGACATGCGTAGATATGATATAACTGGAGTGAGAGATAGCAAAACAAATTAGGAGTGCCCATATCATTATTCATGAATGGAACATGTAAGACAGTTTTTATATTTTTTTTTTTTTACAAAAGTTGATGGATAGATCATTGATATGTCTCATACTCTTAATTCTTCATATGACCGCTTTTTATTTTACAAAAAGTAAAATAAAGTAATGGCGGTACATCACTTCAATGGAAGAAGTAGCAAGAGAAAACAAAATTACATAAATGTTTAGAGAACAAAATTTGTAACTGACAACCATATATATCTGCATGCAATTTTCTTTAATTTCGACACTGCAACAAAAACCACGATATAAATCCATGCTCACTGTATAGAACAAGTAGAAGCAAATGCAACAAAAGGGAAAAAAAAATAACAACTGAAAGTTTTTCTTTTGGTCCATAACTATTGAAAGGTTAGTTGAAATTTTGGCAATTGGCAAAACATGGCATTTTTGTGTGATTTTGGTGTTTGAGCCCACAACAGGAACCAAACCGTTCAATCGATTCGATTCCAAAGCAGAAAACAAGCAACAAAACGAAAGACGGGACCTTTGCTAAGCAAAAATCTGCATTTGCTGGATTCTGTACGCATGGGAATGTATGTGAATGGGCAAGGCTATGGCCATGAACCCTCCAAAAACTCAATTATCACATTCACACTTCTTCAAACGAACAAAGCAAAAAGAAAAAAGCAAAGCTGTCGGCTTCATCACCATCTTTATCTTTAACTTTTACCTACTCTACGATATGCCCAACCCAATGCTTCTTTTTTTCAGAACCATGTTCCTGCTTTTACGCACTGTATAAGAACCCTAAACCCAAACCATTCAAAACCATTTTCCAATTTCCATTTTCCACCGATTCTCAATTCCCAATCAAGCAAACACTAAATCACACAAAAATGGAGATATTATCACAAATGTGGTCTCTGTTAGGGTTACTCACCGTGCTCCAAAACGTTCTCCCATCCCAGCTTCTCTCATTGCTCCATTCCTTATACGAATCTCTGCAAGATCTGCTTTCTCCATATTCCTATTTCGAGATTCCAGAGTTCAACGGCTACTGCGGCGTCGACCTCAACGACCTCTACCGCCACGTGCACCTCTACCTCAATGCCGCAAACCACGCCCCCGGCGCCGCGTGCCGCCGACTAACGCTCTCCCGCTCGCCTTCCTCGAACCGCATCTCCTTCGCCGTCGCCCCGAATCACACCGTCCACGACGCCTTCCGCGGCCAACGCGTCACATGGACGCACCACGTTGAGACCGCGCAGGACTCACTTGAGGAGAAGCGCAGCTTCACACTCCGCCTCCCGAAGCGCCACCGCCACTCGCTCCTCTCTGCCTATATATCCCACGTCACCGCACGCGCCGAGGAGTTCGAGCGCGTCTCGCGAGAGCGTAGACTCTTCACCAACAATACCACCGGGTCGGGCTCCTTCGAATCGGGTTGGGTCTCCGTCCCCTTCCGTCACCCGTCCACCTTCGAGACCCTCGCCCTCGAGCCCGAACTGAAAAGACAAATAAAAAACGACTTAACGGCTTTCGCTGACGGCAAAGAGTTTTACAATCGAGTGGGCCGGGCCTGGAAACGTGGGTATTTACTCCATGGCCCACCCGGGTCGGGTAAATCAAGTTTAATAGCCGCTATGGCAAATTTTCTGTGTTACGACGTTTACGACTTGGAGCTAACCAAAGTCTCTTATAACTCCGAGTTACGGTCGTTACTTATCCAAACGACGAACCGTTCTATTATCGTTATCGAAGACATCGACTGTTCCGTTGACTTAACGGCAGACAGATCAACGAAGAAAACTCAGGCAGCGAAATTGTCGAAGAGAAAGAAGTCTCAGACGGCGTCGTTCACGCGCNTCCCATCCCAGCTTCTCTCATTGCTCCATTCCTTATACGAATCTCTGCAAGATCTGCTTTCTCCATATTCCTATTTCGAGATTCCAGAGTTCAACGGCTACTGCGGCGTCGACCTCAACGACCTCTACCGCCACGTGCACCTCTACCTCAATGCCGCAAACCACGCCCCCGGCGCCGCGTGCCGCCGACTAACGCTCTCCCGCTCGCCTTCCTCGAACCGCATCTCCTTCGCCGTCGCCCCGAATCACACCGTCCACGACGCCTTCCGCGGCCAACGCGTCACATGGACGCACCACGTTGAGACCGCGCAGGACTCACTTGAGGAGAAGCGCAGCTTCACACTCCGCCTCCCGAAGCGCCACCGCCACTCGCTCCTCTCTGCCTATATATCCCACGTCACCGCACGCGCCGAGGAGTTCGAGCGCGTCTCGCGAGAGCGTAGACTCTTCACCAACAATACCACCGGGTCGGGCTCCTTCGAATCGGGTTGGGTCTCCGTCCCCTTCCGTCACCCGTCCACCTTCGAGACCCTCGCCCTCGAGCCCGAACTGAAAAGACAAATAAAAAACGACTTAACGGCTTTCGCTGACGGCAAAGAGTTTTACAATCGAGTGGGCCGGGCCTGGAAACGTGGGTATTTACTCCATGGCCCACCCGGGTCGGGTAAATCAAGTTTAATAGCCGCTATGGCAAATTTTCTGTGTTACGACGTTTACGACTTGGAGCTAACCAAAGTCTCTGATAACTCCGAGTTACGGTCGTTACTTATCCAAACGACGAACCGTTCTATTATCGTTATCGAAGACATCGACTGTTCCGTTGACTTAACGGCAGACAGATCAACGAAGAAAACTCAGGCAGCGAAATTGTCGAAGAGAAAGAAGTCTCAGACGGCGTCGTTCACGCGCTGCGAGGAGAGTGGGCGCGTGACGCTTTCGGGGCTTTTGAATTTCACCGACGGGTTATGGTCTTGCTGCGGTGACGAGAGGATTGTGGTGTTCACAACAAACCATAGGGATAGTGTGGACCCCGCGCTCGTGCGGTGTGGCCGCATGGACGTCCACGTCAGCCTCAACACGTGTGGGGTTCACGCGTTCCGCGAGCTCGCGCGAAACTACCTCGGCGTAGATTCGCACGTGCTGTTCGAGGCGGTTGAGGGTTGCATTCGCTCGGGTGGGTCTCTCACGCCCGCACACGTGGGAGAGATTTTGCTGCGGAACAGAGGAGATGCTGACGTGGCGATGAGGGAAGTGCTGGCGGCCATGCAGGGACGGATGCTGGCCGCTGCTGCCGTAGCTGACCAGGCGGAGAACGAGGACACGACGGTTGGAGTGAGGTCGCCGGAGAGCGTGCTGCTGATGGGGTCGCCGGAGAATTGGGATGCTTTGAGCGGAAAGAAGAGGAAGGAACAAAATGGGGGTAATAACAATTGGGATAAAAAGGTCAAGTTTTTCGTTAGGTTAAGGTCGTTGACCAGATCTGACCCTGGTAGATAAATTTTAATTTTTTTTTTCTGAAGTTTTGGATGCATGTAGGTTTGTTCGTGTACTGTGATTAGTGTTTTTTTTTATCAACTTATTTATTTTGTGTAGAACGTATAAAATTGCTTCCCTCGTGTTTTTAATGTTTTGATTTAAGGTCATGTTTTTTAGCAACCTTGATCAATGTCTTTCCGACAGTAGCACCATAAAATTACACGTGACCAAAATATCATTGATTTTTTTTTCAACAAAGTTCGTTGATTCAGTTGCCATAACATAATTGTAGGTATATCATTTTAAAAAAACATCATTTTTTAATAAAATTCTATATCAAAAAATGTCTTTAAATTTTAATAAATGAATAGAATTTCAGAGATTTCTTTATCTTTAAATAAGGTGACATAAAATTAAATTTATTTATCTTTTAGACTGATTAGAAAATTTTGCTTATATTAAAAATTAGGAATAAAATGTATTATTGTGAAAATGGTTCAGATTTGACACATTTAGGCCAGTTAAAGCATGAAAATCGAGTAAGTTTGATTAATTTGATGAGTAAAACTATAGTGTAAAGTCATTAAGACGATCTTAAATTGTTCTATATTTAGGGTTTATATTAGTTTATATTTATTCTGTGAGAAAACCTTAGTATGTTAAATATATTTGATAGAGGATAAGTTTGTCTAACTTAAAAAATAAGTCTTTTCAAAACAGTGATTTATTCATACGTAACTTTTGTAAAAATAACTTAAAAATAATGTTTGAGTAAGTGTTTTTTATTTTTTTCATTTTGAGATTTCATAAAAGAACTTTTAAACATTTATAAAATAAGGTGTTGGCTTTGAAAAAATCTTTTTTAATTAGAGTAATTATCATACCTAATGATGCAATCGTCTTTTCAATTAATTTGTGATAGTACTTTTTACTTCTTGTATAGTATCTACATCTAACTGGAGTTATAGAATGACATAAATGAATATAATATGAAACGTCGTTATTACAACGCAACACCGTTATCTCAAACATAATATTTTTCATCACTAACGCACTAACAACAAGAAGTACAAAAGTAATTAAGAAAAAATATTTACAAAATTGCAAACCAATGTGCAAAGTCTAAACTCTACATAGCCAACAAATGTAAAATAAAAAAAGGAAAATAAAACTAGGAAAAAAGAGAAAAAAAATAAAATGAAAATCTTTTTTCATACCGGAAACCTGCAAAATATTCATCGATAAAGTTTGACATAGAGCGAATTAATTATGGTTATTATTATGTATATAACTCTTTTTTATTTGAATATTCATGTCCAGAATGAATACCCTTTGTATGTGTGGGATAAATTTTGAAAGTTAACATCACTTAAAGCTAATTATATTATATATGAACAAATTTTATCTATTTATTATAAATATCACTTCAAAAATACTAAGAAAATGAAAAACTATTTGTAAATAGAAGTTTTTGGCAAATTTTGTTCTTCCAATCTTCTTTGGATTTAGGGTTTAGGTTCAATTTTTAAAGGAGATTGGTCAACTGTTAAAAAAAAAAGAGAAAGACAAATTATTTTGAAAAATGATTAGTATAAAACTCAATTTAACTTATTTAATGAATTAATTCTTTAGAATTAGTTAGTAAAATGTTTTGTTAATAAATTTTTTTTTAATAACTTTTTATAATTGTTTATATAATAACTTATATTGATTCAGTTTAAAATATACTGATCATCAAAACCAGTGATACATATATATTTGTTTAAAAAAATATTATAAAAAAACGTTTTTTAAATCATATCATATCATGTTGAAAAAGTTGCGATGAAAAATCAAAAATCATAGGATTTCTGAAAAAAAACAAATCCTCTTGATTTGGTTTTTTGTGGAATCATCAAAAGATAAGGTATGCCTCTTCCTCCAGTAATGAAAAAAAAAAAAAAAACAGATCTGTGGCTTCCAATACTGCATTGGCAATCCTTTCAAACAGACCCAACATTATGAGTCTGGTGATTTTAACCACAGAAGGAACAAAATTCCTGCCCATGAACAAATTCCTCTCAAACCCATTTAAAATTACTTATATAATATTTTACATACCAAGTCAACTTTTTTAAAATAATATACTCTGTCATGATAGTTTCACCATTCCAATTTAATTTATAAACAATAGTTCAGCCTCACATGCGAAGAGGGCATCCTATAAGAGAAATAAATGTGAAGGATTGTTAAATAAGATATAAAATGTGAAGTAATTTTTAAATAATCAGAATTTAATTTACATAAGTATTATATTTATATTTGATTCTTAATTATATTATAAAATATAATTTTTTTTTATCAAAATGTTAAAAGTAACCATATACAAACTATCCATTTTAATAAGAGAGAACACCTTTGTATCTTTAATTATAGTTGTCAAAAGGATTATCTAACTTGGTCTAGTTATAGAATCAAATTAACTTGACATAAGTTTAAAAAATTAAAGTTTTGGTTCGATTTATTAGAGTTATTGGATTAAAATAGATAAATATATTTAATTAAAAAAATATAAATTTTTTTAATATTTAACTAAAATTCAAAAGTATAAATTTTTTTTATTTTAGACAAAAACTAAGATCATTCGTTAAAAAAATATAATTTTAAATAAAATCTCAAATAATTTTAATTTTTTAGTTGAAACGAGTTCAATACGAGTGAATCAGATTTTTAGTTGACTAAGTCCATTTTGATCCTATTAAAATTTATAAAATTTTTTAACTCAATTCAACTTCAACTATCATGAACCAGAGTTAGTTCACCAATTTTAATAAACTTTATAATTCTATTCTTAATAACTCAATACAGAGAGTGATTACTGTCTTTATGAAACCACCATTATTAATTTTATTTTTTAAATAAAAATATAATTTTTTCTTTTCTCTAATCTATAAATATATGTAAATATATTCTTCTTTTTATATTTCTAGTTTAATATTAATTATATTTTACAATTAAAACAAATATATGACAATGTATAAAAAAACATATTTAATATTCTTATTTTACTTAAACATAAATTATTTTCGTAAATTATATAGGCACGAAGTTCCTCTTTTTGTCTGAACAAATAAAAATGTCCTTGATTTATTGTTAAATTGGTTTATAAAATTATATTACCAAATGCTCCCTACACCCCCTATACTCAATTTACTTAACTTAAAATAGATGTTGAATATCCGTTTCACCTTCAACCGATGTTGAGACCACATCCGGTTTACATATTTTAACTTTTTTTATTATCTTTCGTTATATTATATTTTTGTTTGTAAACTTTATTTTAATCATATTTTTATTAATTTATTATTACCAAAATAAAAATAAAAAACTTTATAAATGACTTTTAAACTATATAAAAAGCTTAAAAAAACATTAGAATTCTTCGTTTAAAATTTATCAAATCCATAAAAATATTTAAATAATTATTAAAGAAATACTCAGAATACAATTTAATAATCAATTATTTTATTAATCAAAAAAAAATTAATTTATAATCTACCTTACGCTTACTGACACATTGTTATACAAAAGTTTAACTATATTTAATAGAGTAAGGTAAAATACAATAAACTCCTAAAGACTCTAAAAAAATAAAAAACCTAGCTGGATGGATGTGGCCACTATGCTAGCACACCGTTTATAAGTAATTCATCTTAAAAAAACTTGAAATAATTATTAATAGAAATCAATAAATTAACTTCATAATACTTTATTTTATTAACATAAAATAATTTTATATATAAATACCCGTAAATATTAATTTATTTTATATTAATTTAATAATTATCATTAATTTACTTAAATTATACCGTTTTTTATTAATTATATTCAAGTCGGAAATGTCCATACCGTTGTTTAAGTTGTTTTTTTTAATTTTTTAGTTTTGTAAATATATATTTTAATTATTTATAGATTATTATAATTATATTACATAAAGTTAATTTTATTTTATTTAATGATTATAATTATTATTAATACAATAAATTAATAAAAACCTAAAAAAAAGCATAATAAAGTTTAAATGGATGTGGACACATCTGTTGGATGTGGCGAATCCTTGAATAAATTTTTCTTCAACAAAATGTCGACATCGTCTTAGAAGGAAAAAGGAAAGAAGGTGTTTTTTTTGGTTTGGTTGTTTGGTTGTTAGAATTTTTTAAATATAAAGGTCAGTTTTGGGAATTTTTTAAAAATGTGGGTGGTGCAGGGAACAATCTTGGGTTGTTGGTGATGTGTTTGTTGTTGTAGGGAGTAGTAAATCTAGGTCATTGTCAGACCCATGTTAAAACACACTCAAAAACCCCAGGTAGGGGATCAATGTGTGCCAAGAAGAGAGGTGAGCGTCTCAGTCAGTAGTGAAAATAGGTGGCTTGCAGGAGAGTGGTCGTTCGTTTTGGGGTTGACGACAGTATTTTAAGGCCCATTCAAATGTCGTGTCACTTCTCTGCAGTGCCTCTTCTTCGATTATCACTGCTGTGGTGATGAATGAGAATGTCTGTGGTGTGTTATGAAACCATTTTTCTTCCTCTTTAAAAAAATATCCTCCTTCTACTCTAAAGAAAAACCTCAATTTTTCTTCTTCTCGATCACCTCTCAGGCACCGTCTGAACATTCCCTTCCGGCGTCAAGAGCTTCCGTTTAAATCGATCGGTTTGTGATTTCTGAGCTGGTGATTTCTCCTTTTTAGCACGTTCGTTTATTCTCGCATGCAAACCTCTATTTCTGGTCGCCTGAGCGAGTAGTATTATTCTGAGCGTTTCTGGTTTTTGTTTGGTTCAGTATTCCTAAAACGTGGCCGCCGGACGTTTAAGTCTTTGTAGGTGGGGCGTTCTAATTCTGCATAGTTGAGCGTTCGGTTACGTATAGAGGTAAGAGAAGCTTATATAATTGATTAGGTTGTTATGTTGAAAGTTTGTATGTTTGCATGATACGTTGTTTTGATTATTTGATGAGTATGCTATATGCTTGTACTGCTGTTTGGATGTGAGGATGGAATGAATGATGCATGTGGTGAATTGAGTTGAGATAGGGATTGATCGTCAACTGTAGTATTATGAGTAAAGGTAGTAACCTGGTCGAGCGTCCGCTATATTAGGTTCTTCTTATACAAGAATGCGGTATAACCGATCGTGTTATAATATTAGATATGTTTGAACTGAGTATTCGTCCTAAGTGTAGTCCTTCTTTAGGTTTCCATAAACATGTAGTTCATGTTATTATATACTACTTAAGGTCGTAGACGTTATCGTTTCTTTTTTTTTTCAGTAAAACTAAGTGTGGTAGAAATGGTCTATATGATATATGATTATATATATATATATATATATATATATATATATCTTTACGTTTCATCCTTTATTCATGTGTAAGTGTTCATTCAGGTCCGACCTTCGGACTAATGCCTTAGGTTCGTATAGTCTTCAGATGTCACGTGTTTGTTAGTACATTGTGCGTCGGTTCTACAAGCTCTATTTCGTCTTAACCAGCGCTGGGTCTAGTTTTCTGTAATATACATTATTACCGTTCTTATAATAAGATTCTTCATTCAAACTCAATAGCGTTCGTTACTTAATAGTTCCTCATCAGTATATATTTGGTGTCAAACAATGTTGGTCTTTAAAAAGGTGTTCGGCTTAGAGTCTTAGTACTCGGCCTAGGCTTCGTGGCGTCCATTTGAACTCTTAGGAGTCTGTTGATGGAAGTGGATAAGTAGCACTCAGTTATGTTAATTTCTAAGAAATGTTATTTCAGTCGTACTTACACTATGATGAAAGAATGTGATCGTATTCCGTTGAATGTATTAATGATTGTGTAAGGAAATTTGAAATGTGATGTGAAATGAAATAGTTTGATTATGAACAAGTATTCCAGGAAGGAATATCTCAGAAAATGGTTATTGATTGGTAAAGTATGAATGGGTCAAAGCTTAGCGGGCGTTCATCCTAATATTCCATGCTCACTCGTTCTCATGTAGAGAGGAGTAAGTCATGTGTGGGAATGACAAGAGGTCTCTAGTCCATAAGGTTAACTTGGACGGAACGGATCAACCTCGGGTGGCAGCTGTTAAGGGTATCCCATTACTACATCACCGGGTGCACGAACGTCGTAGCTACACAAGATTCATACAGTCTAGACAGTCATAGTCAAGTGGTCGTTCTTTGCATGCCATGATGAATTGGGTGTTGTTGATTTAATTATGATTGTTGTATGTTGTTGTGGAATAAATTGAATTACATAAGCTTACCCTATTTATCATTTTTTCTGTGTTGTGCGTCTCTGTTGTTGTTCTGTTGCAATGATCATCTGTGTGGATGTGAGCAGAAGGAGAAGAGCTGCTGGAAGAAGTATTGGAAGATGCAATGGAAGTGAAGGTCGAACCTTGAGAGCGTTCGGTCTGGTGTTAGCTTTACCTTTTGTAAGATCGTTCGGTATAATTTATTTTGTACACCGTTCGGTCTAGTAGAGCTAGAGTTTAGTGTTTTAAATTCCCCGGTTATTGTGTAAGGCCGTTCGGCCATAATAGTTTATCTTTGCAGCGTAGAACTGATCTGTAGTATTGTAAAATTGTGAATTATTCT
>NW_025907832.1:0-10214 GCF_018835915.1 Vigna umbellata
TAAACTAGATTAGACCCAAAATTAGAGGTTAGTGACTTGGACCCTAGGGTTTTATTGTGTGGACCCCACCCCTATTAAAGAGAGGACACACGGCCCTTGTCCTGTCGCCGCTTGCCACACATTTTAGTCTCTCGGTTTTGGTGTTTTAGGTTTTTGGCTTTTGAACGTTTTAGGGAAATGGAAGAACATGGGAATGTAAAAAAATACGATGTTACAATTTGCAGAATGGAAGAAGCACATTCTGGCCTTTTCATTTTGCTTATTTTTTATGCACTTTGATTGAAGCCTTTCATTACTTCTTGGCTGGAACGAAAAAGGATGCTCATTTTCAATTGGAAGTAACGTTTTCTCTCTTCTCATTGAATGCAAAAGTACCGTGATTGATGCTTGTAGATTTCTTTCATTAAATAATGAAGAGTGATCACGTCAACTCTAGCATTTGAAGAGCACCTTGCATTTTTTTATTTAGTATTAGGGTGGTTGATTTCCCTTGCAACGCTGCACCAAATTGCCTTGAGAATGAAGAGATGGTTAGGTGGGAGTTAGTGGGAAGCACGGTCATGTCTAGGAGTCATGGGATAAGGGGATTTGAGAATGAAGAGGTGATTAGATGGGGCTTTGTACGTGGAGCACAGGGTGACGTGGAGCTAATGAGGCAAAGTGTGGTGATTGATGATGAAGAAAAGAGAAGCGTTGAGATGTGGTGATTCAGAGTTGAAGATGTGCAGTATGGTGGCAGGGAGCAGTCACGTCCAAGCGTACAAAGAAGGAACCCCATGGTGATTAATTTCCTTTTTCTTTGCATTCTTTTGGCTTTGGAGAAAAAAAAATCGCTGATTCCAGGAGCTGTGAGGTGCACTCGGCGCATCTTTTACATTTCGGTTGGTGATATAGATTTATTTTTTTTAATTGGAAAGTGCACATGGCTGCAACGTCCTGAGGGGTTTTTGGTCTTTTATATTATATATATTAGAATGTTGCTTTGCCATGATGATGTGCATTGAAAGCTGCAGCAATGTGAAATTCAAGTTTTATTAGCTAAGCTTTGTTTTTTTTTCTTTCCAATTACCGTGCATTTCAAGTTTTATCTCAGTTAGAATGTGTATTTAATGTGTTAGCTTAAGTGTTGCATTTGAATAGCACATCAGGTGTTTCTTTATTATTTCCTACATTCTACTTAGTTCACACATCTTGTTTTGGGACAATTTAATGTTTTCATTCACTTTAATGCTTTCAATTATGTTCGATTGTGTTTAATTTAAACTTTAATTTAGTTAATTTCTAATCACAAAAACACTTTCAAAACCCCTTGTTACGTGTTTGACCTAAGACTCGAACCACATTTGGTCCTTGAGAGATGACCTAGGAGTCAATTCCTAGCTATACTGCATTAATTTTGCAATCATTTTTGTGTGAGGTGCGACCCTCTCAACAAGGTGGAGGAAGTGGAGGATGTGCAGGAAGTAGAGGAAATGGAGGAAGTGGGCAAGTGGATAGTTGAGGCCAGTTGAAAAGTTGACGAAGTGGAGAAGTGGAGGAACGTTGAGAAGTGGAGGAAGTGGAGAAGTGGAGAAGTGTAACGAAGTTTACGACGTTGACGAATTAGGATTAAGTGGACAAGTGGAACGAATTGAGGAAGCTGAACGAGTGGAGGACGTTGACGAAGTGGAATGAGCTGGGAAAGTTGACGAAGTGGACACTGTTGAACGAAGTTGAGGAAAGTGGGATGAAGTTGAACGAGTGAAGGAAGTGGAGGAATGCAGGAGTGAGAATAGACGAAGTGAAGGAAGTTGACGAAGTCGCGGACGTGGAGAAATGGCGAGGTTGGACGAACTGTACGAAAGTGTACTAAGTGTAGGAAGTGGACGAAGTTGACGAGTTGAGGAAGTGGAAGACTGGATGAAGGGAGACGTGGAGAATAGAGGAAGGTTGAGTAAGTGAGAAGTTGACGAAGTTGAAGAAGTGGAGGAAATGTGAGGAAGTGGACGAAGTGGAGAATTGGACGAAGTTTAGTAAGTTGACGAAGTGGAGGAGTGGAGAAGTGGAGGAATGGACGAAGGGGACGAAGTTTGCGGAAGTTGAGAAGTGGACTCATTGGACGAAGTGGTCGAAGTGGAGGAAGTGGGGAAGTTGAGAAGTGGAGTGAAGTTTACGAAGTGGACGAAGCTGACGAAGTGGCCGTAGTGTACAAGTGGAGAAATGGAGGAGTGGGAGGAAGTGGGAGGAAGTGGAGGAGAAGTGCGAAGTTTGACGAAGTGTGACGAGTTTACGAAGTGGAGGAAGTGGAGGAAAGTTGAGGAACTAGAGGAAGTGGAGAAGTGGACGAAGTAAGACGAATTGACGATGTGGACTAAGTTGACGAAGTGGCGAAAAGTGGAGACGAAGTTGACGAAGTGGACGCATTGGACAAGTGAAGGAGTTACCGAGGGTGAACGAAGTGAGAATTGGGGGAGTGAATTATGGAACGCAGTTGAGAAGTGGCAACGTCGAGCAGTGAGGAAGTGTAAGCAAGTGGAGGAAAGTGGAGGAAGTGGAGAGCAAAGGAAGGGTCAAAGTGGACGGAAGTTGACAAGTGGACTAATGGACGAAGTGGACAAGTGGACGAAGTTGACGACGTTGACAGTTACGAGTGACTAAGTGGACAAGTGGACGAGAGTCACGAAGTGGACGAATGGACGAAGTATGAAGTGGACGAAGTGACAAGTGAAGGAAGTGACTAGTGGACGAGTTGACAAAGTGGACGAAGTTTGACGAATACGAACCTAAGGAAGTGGACGAAGTGACAAAGTGGGAGGAAAGTGGACGACTTTGACTAGTGAGCAGTGGGAAATTGGTGGAAGGTGGAGGAACTGACCTAAGTGGGAACGAAGTTGACGACGTCGAGGAAGTCGAGGAGTGGAGGAAGTGATTAGTGTGAGGAAGGCAGGAAATGTAGGAAGTGGACTAAGTAGGAGTGGAGGAATTTGATTAAGTTGAACGAATTGGACTAAGTTGACAAAGGACGAAGTTCACAAGTGGACAAGTTTAGGAAGTGGACGAGTGGACGAAGTAAGGAAGTGGACTAGTGGTGAATTGGATGAAATGGACTAATGGTTTGAAGTGGGAATAAGTGGACCGAAGTTTGCGAAGTGGAAAAGGGCGAAGTGACGAAGTGACGAAGTTGACGAGTGGACGAATTTGACGAAGTTGACGAAGTGGACCCCGACAAAAAGTGGGACGAAGTGGAACTAAGTGAGAGTGATGAAATTGACGAAGTGAGGACATGAGAAGGGGAGGAATGGAGAAGTTTTATGACGTGGAACCTTCGTGCGTAAGTTGGACAAGTTTTGAGGAAGGGAGGAAGTGGAGGAAGTGGATAAAGGTAGGAGTGGACGAAGTGGACTAAGTGGACGAAAGTGGAACGTACGAAGTGGCCGTACGAAGTGGACGAACGAAGTGGAACGGACGAAGTGTACTAACTAAGTGGACGAAGTGGAGCATGTACAAGTGAGGAAGTGGACTAAGTGGTGAAGTTGAGGAAGTGGACCGAATAAGGAAGTGACTACGTGGACGAAGTTGAAGAAGTTGAGCGAGTGGTAACGAAGTGGACTAAAGTTTGACGAAGCTGATGAAGTGATTGAAGTCGAGAAGTCGAGGAAATGGAGGAGTGGACTAAGTGGACGAGGTTTGACGAAGTGGAGGAATGGATAAAGTGTACGAAGTGAACGAAGTGGACGAAGTGGCGAAGTGGCGAAGTGATTGAGTTGACTAAGTCTACGAAGTGGCGAACTTGACGAAGTGGGACGAAGCTGATGAGTTGACGAGTTGACTAAGTGGAGAAATGGAGGAAGTGGACGGAATGGAGGAATGGGATGAAGTGGACCAGGGACGAAGTTGACATTGACGAAGTGGAGAGGTGGAGAATTGGCGGAGTAGAGGAAGTGGAGGCCAATTGAGATGTTGTAGGAAGTGGAGGAAAGTGAGGAAGTTAGAATTGAAGAATTTGACGAGTGGACGAAGGGACTAAGTGGAGGAAGTGGAGGAAAGTGGAGGAAGTGGAGAAGTGTAGGAAGTTGCAATGATTTGACGAATTGACTAAGTTTCACGAAGTGAGGAGTGGACGAAGTGAGGCATTGGACTAAGAGGTGAGTGGAGGAAATGTACGCAGTGTTGAAGTGAATATTTGACGAAGTGAGAAATTTTCGAAGCGACAAAAGGGGACAAAGTTGACGCAGTGGACAAGTTGGTACAAAAGTAGACGAATTTTACGAAGTACAACGTGGAACTAAGTGGACGAAGTGAGGAAGTGGTACGATGTGGAGGAAGTGGGACGAGTTTGACGAAGTGGAGGAAAGGACGAAGTGGATGAAATCGAGGAAGGGATGAAGTGGAACTAAGTTGGACACGAAGTTGACGAAGTTGGTAAGGGCACTACCCACTTCGTCAACTTCGTCCACTTAGTCCCACTTCATCCCCTTCCCGATTTCTCCACTTCGTCCATTCCTCCACTTCGTCAAACTTCGTCCACTTCCTCCACATCGTCCACTTCCTCCACTTCGTCCACTTCGTCCACTTTGTCAACTTCGTCAAATTCGTCTACTTTTGTCAACTTCGTCCACTTCGTCAACTTTGTCCCCTTTTTGTCCGCTTCGAAAATTTCGTCAACTTCGTCAACTATTCCACTCAACCACTTCGTCCATTTCCTCCACTTCACCTCTTAGTCCACTTCTTCACTTCGGCTTCCACTTCTCCACTTCGTGAACTTCGTCCACTTCGTCAATTCATCAACTCTCCACTTCCTCCATGCCTCCACTTCCTCCACTTCCTCCACTTGTCCACTTCGTCCACTTCGTCAATTCTTCAACTTCCTCAACTTCCTCAACTTCCTCCACTTCCTCCACATTCTCCATTTCCTCCACTTCCTCTACCTCCTCCACTTCCTCCACCTCCTCCACTTCGTCAATTTCGTCAACTTCGTCCACCTGGTCCACTTCCTCCACTTCCTCCATTCCGTCCACTTCCTCCATTTCCTCCACTTCGTCAACTTCGTCCACTTCCTCAGCTTCGTCCACTTCGTCAAGTTCGTCCACTTCGTCGACTTCGTCAACTTCATCCACTTCGTCCACTTCGTCCACTTCGTCCACTTCTTCTCTGCCACTTCCACTACTTAGTCAACTTCGTCCACTTAGTCCACTTCCTCCATTCCTCGACTTCCTCGACTTCATCCATTCCTCAGTCGGCATCGTCACTCGTCCACCTCGTCAATTCTTCAACTTACGTCCACTTAGTCCACTTCCTTCACTTCGTCCACTTCCTCCACTTCACCACTTAGTCCACTTCCTTCACTTCGTCCACTTCCTCCACTTCGTCCACTTCGTTCGTCCACTTCGTCCGTCCACTTCGTTCGTCCACTTCGTCCGTCCACTTCGTCCGTCCACTTCGTCCACTTCGTCCACTTCGTCCACTTCCTACACTTTCTCCACTTCCTCCACTTCCTCCACTTCCTCAACTTCGTCAAACTTCGTCCACTAAGTCCACTTCATCCACTTCCTCATTTTCCTCCACGTCCTCCACTTCCTCCACTTCGTCATTTCATCCACTTCCTCCACTTCGTCCACCTTCGTCCACTTCGTCCACTTCGTCAACTTCGTCAAATTCGTCCACTTCGTCAACTTCGTCCACTTCGTCACCTTCGTCCTTTTGGTCCATTCGCAACTTCGTCCACTATTCCACTTCAACCTTGTCAATTCCTCACTTCACACTTGTCCACTCCTCATACACTTCGTCCACTTCCTCCACTTCGTCCACTTCGTGAACTTCGTCAACTTTGTCAACTTCGTCCACTTCGTCAACTTCATCAACTTCCTCCACTTCCTCCACTTCGTCCACTTCCTCCATTTCCTGCACTTCCTCCACGTCCTCCACTTCCTCCACCTCCTCGACTTCCTCTACTTCGTCAACTTCGTCCACTTAGTCCAGTTCCTCCACTTCCACCACTTCCTCCACTTGCTCCACTTCGTCAACTTCGTCCACTTCCTCCACTTTGTCCACTTCGTCCACTTCCTTAGGTTCGTCCACTTCGTCAACTTCGTCCACTTCGTCAACTCGCCACGAGTCCGATTCCTTCCTCACTTCGTCCACTTCGACACTTCATCGCCATCGTGCATGTCCATTCGTCAACGGGCACTTCGTCAACTTCTGTCAACTTCGTCAACGTCGTCAACTTCGTCACGTCACATTCGTACTCCAACTGTCATTGTCCACTTCGTCCACTCACTTCGTCCACTTTGACCACTTCCTGTGCTTCCTCCACTTCCTCCACGTTCCTCCACTTGCTCCACTTCCTCCACTGCTCGACTTTGTCCACTCCTCCACTTCGTCCACTTAATCCACTTCCCATTCCTCCACTTCGTCACCCTCGTCACTTCCTTCACTTCGTCCACTTGTACCACTTCGTCAACGGTCGTCCACTCTCCACTTCGTCCACTTCGTCCACCATCGTCAACTCGTCTTATCGCTCCACTTCCCTCCACTTCTCTCATTTCCTCAACATTCCCTCCACGTCACCACTTCGTAAACTCCGTCAACTTCGTTCAACTTCTTCCACTTCTCCACTTCCTCCAAGAACCAGGACTTCCTCCCCCCCACTTTCTCCCACTTGTCCACTCCGCCTCTTCGTTTTTCAGCCGTCCACGTTTCGTAAACTTCCTCCACGTCCTCCACTTCCATCACTTCCTCCACTTCGACCACTTCGTCCACTTCGTCCACTTCAGCAACTTCCTCAACTTAGTCCCCTTCGTCACTTCCGTCCACTTCCTCCACTTCCTCCACTTCGTCAATTCCTAAACTTCTGTCCACTTCCTACACTTGTCCACTCCTCCTCTTCTCCTCTTCAAATTCCGTCAACTCCTCCACTTACCTCAATCTCTCTATTCTCAACGTCCTCCACTTCCTCCAGCTTTTTCCCCACCTCCACAACTTACCCGTTCGGCAACTTACGTCCACTCCTCCACTTGGTCCAATCGTCCATTACGTCAACCTCGTCACATTGTCCATCCACTCCAATCGAGTCGTCAACTGTAGCAGGGTCATTCGATCTACTTCACCACTCAAACTGCGACGTCCTCACGGCGTAGATCACGATCAAACTCCTCCATCCATGGTCCACATTGTCCACTTCGTCAACTTTCCTCAGCTTCATTCCACTTCGTCCACTTCCTCCACTCATCAGCTTCCTCCACTTCGTCAACTTCGTCCACTTCATCCACTTCGTCAACGTCGTCAACTTCGTTCACTTCCTCCACTTCCTCCACTTCCTCCACTTCCTCCACTTCCTCCACTTCCTCCACTTCGTCAACTTCTTCAACTTCCTCAACTTCCTCCACTTGCTCCACTTCCTCCATTTCCTCTACTTCCTGCACATCCTCCACTTCCTCCACCTTGTTGAGAGGGTCGCACCTCACACAAAAATGATTGCAAAATTAATGCAGTATAGCTAGGAATTGACTCCTAGGTCATCTCTCAAGGACCAAATGTGGTTCGAGTCTTAGGTCAAACACGTAACAAGGGGTTTTGAAAGTGTTTTTGTGATTAGAAATTAACTAAATTAAAGTTTAAATTAAACACAATCGAACATAATTGAAAGCATTAAAGTGAATGAAAACATTAAATTGTCCCAAAACAAGATGTGTGAACTAAGTAGAATGTAGGAAATAATAAAGAAACACCTGATGTGCTATTCAAATGCAACACTTAAGCTAACACATTAAATACACATTCTAACTGAGATAAAACTTGAAATGCACGGTAATTGGAAAGAAAAAAAAACAAAGCTTAGCTAATAAAACTTGAATTTCACATTGCTGCAGCTTTCAATGCACATCATCATGGCAAAGCAACATTCTAATATATATAATATAAAAGACCAAAAACCCCTCAGGACGTTGCAGCCATGTGCACTTTCCAATTAAAAAAAATAAATCTATATCACCAACCGAAATGTAAAAGATGCGCCGAGTGCACCTCACAGCTCCTGGAATCAGCGATTTTTTTTTCTCCAAAGCCAAAAGAATGCAAAGAAAAAGGAAATTAATCACCATGGGGTTCCTTCTTTGTACGCTTGGACGTGACTGCTCCCTGCCACCATACTGCACATCTTCAACTCTGAATCACCACATCTCAACGCTTCTCTTTTCTTCATCATCAATCACCACACTTTGCCTCATTAGCTCCACGTCACCCTGTGCTCCACGTACAAAGCCCCATCTAATCACCTCTTCATTCTCAAATCCCCTTATCCCATGACTCCTAGACATGACCGTGCTTCCCACTAACTCCCACCTAACCATCTCTTCATTCTCAAGGCAATTTGGTGCAGCGTTGCAAGGGAAATCAACCACCCTAATACTAAATAAAAAAATGCAAGGTGCTCTTCAAATGCTAGAGTTGACGTGATCACTCTTCATTATTTAATGAAAGAAATCTACAAGCATCAATCACGGTACTTTTGCATTCAATGAGAAGAGAGAAAACGTTACTTCCAATTGAAAATGAGCATCCTTTTTCGTTCCAGCCAAGAAGTAATGAAAGGCTTCAATCAAAGTGCATAAAAAATAAGCAAAATGAAAAGGCCAGAATGTGCTTCTTCCATTCTGCAAATTGTAACATCGTATTTTTTTACATTCCCATGTTCTTCCATTTCCCTAAAACGTTCAAAAGCCAAAAACCTAAAACACCAAAACCGAGAGACTAAAATGTGTGGCAAGCGGCGACAGGACAAGGGCCGTGTGTCCTCTCTTTAATAGGGGTGGGGTCCACACAATAAAACCCTAGGGTCCAAGTCACTAACCTCTAATTTTGGGTCTAAACTATTTACCAAAAATTGACCAAAATTGTAAGAGTTTCTTCAAAATTCTAAACTACGGTTTACAATTTAATAATCTAAAATGTCTGTGTTGATAGTCTTGAATTTTAATTGCATTCTTCCTGAGGTCCCAAATGTATCTCCAAAATGCTTCCTGTGATAACAAATGCACTTCATCAGGCTCAGAAAATCCAAATTATCACAATGTACAAATTTTGACCAAATTTAAGCAAAATTCGTAAAACGGTGAAATAAAACAATTAAAAACCCCATTCCCCCCCTTGGTTTATTTAGTGCATAAAACTAAATCTAATTCAAAAAATAACGACTCATCAAATAAACCACACTAGTCTTTTTGCACTTTTTTCCCCCCCCCTTGGCACACACTCCAATACAAACCAGGACGCCTCTAAAACAAAACTGTCCTTTATCACTTCCAAAACCTGCTATCAATCAAGAATTATTCACAAGAGTAAAGCCAAGGCAGGCAAGCAATCAAGAGACTATCACCACAAGAAGAAATAAATTGGCTCAATTCTCACACAGGGTAATTGTCACAATCAATTCACCTCCAAACAGCATACTAGCTATCTTCCCAATCAAAGAAACAAGGGATTTCAAACCAATTAAGTATCCCAACTCAAGTGAATGAAAGACGGTCTACAAACTTTAACAACACAGTCAGAAAATGCAAGAGAATCATGCAAAATTGTATAAAATAAAAAACAAAACTACCTAGAAAAGAAAAAAAAAATTTTTTTTTGACACGAAAAACCAAAAACTAACAAAGAAAATCAGAATCCTCTCTCCCCCAATAGACCCCTTAAACTACGACAGTGTCCTCAACATGTATCATAACATACGATCAGAAATCAGAAACAATCAACATAGCATGGACAAGTGCAATAAAAGTAGGAAAAGGGGAGAAGAGAAAGGAAAACTCCCCTGATCTGGGGGGTTGGGGGCAGGGGGGGGGGTAGGGCAGTTGCCAATTTTGGACTTGTAGGGACTGTCTTCCGTCTTAAGGGGTCTACCTAGACAAGTTTTGAGAAGAACTTGCTTTCATCCTCCTCCCTCCACTTTGGATCGAGCAGGGAAAATGGTCCTTTCCACAGCTGGATCTAATAAGTGATTGTTGATGAGCGGGTTGCACTGGTGTCCTATTTGATGTTGAAACGTTTTGTATGTAAGCACCTTTTTCTTTTTCCACTGTGGAGGGTTTTGGGGGTGTGGTCAAAAACATTCATGTGTACCTCCTGCAAACATGGTTAGTGCAATGTGGCTCTACAGAAATTACATGCATGGGTATAACACCAATCCCAGCGTACACCTGAAACCTCAGATATACTCTCAGAACATGGATCCAATGCAA
>NW_025907833.1:0-12460 GCF_018835915.1 Vigna umbellata
ATAAACAAATATTATCCATAATAAAATTATAAAAATTATTTAAATTTACTTTCATAATTATAAAGAAATAGTAATATTTCTCTTACTTCCTTTCCCATTGCCACTAATTTGATTGAAACAAAAAACCATAAAACATAATATTTCTCCTCTATCGTTTAGAAAGAATCATTCTCCCTGTTTCTTATTTGTTAAAAAAAACAGAACACGAAGAATCAAAACATAAATAACATTATAAGAATGAATATACATGTTGTCCAACACAATAATAATACACGCAGTGTTTTCATTGAGTTTAGTTTGTGAAACCTGAATTGGATCAACAAAACGGGTTCACAGAACTCTTCCAGAGGCCTCCTTCTTGGGCCGTGTTTTCATTGAGTTTAGCTTAGTTCATTTTACGAATGGTCAATCTACAATGTCATAATAATATAAACCATGATTCGTCAAATTAAATAGTCAATCTACAAATTTTTGCTTCCTGTGTTTTTACAATCTTGAATTGAATATGCATTTTCGCTACTTTCAATCCTCAACATCATTACAATATGTCGTATCAGGTCTTTTTATCCCAAACCCCTGATTTTCACAAACAAACTGTACATCAAAATGGCTTTTATAAATAAATTACAGAAGAAAAAGTAGATGTATCTGGGTAACAGCTACATCATGACCACGCAATAGGCATCCAAATAAATAAAAATGGTGCAACCATGTTCTGGGGATCAGGAAAACACGAAGTATAAAAAATTGTATAAAAATATAAGACAAAATACAAAAAGAACTTGATCAGCCAAGGATATTATCTTGTCACAGTCTTCAGAATTGTTTAAACCCTGACTTGGAACATTTGAAGGGGCTGAACATATAAGCTCTATGGAGAAAGAAGCAGAGCTACTCTGTAAACTCGGCATGAAGATCATTTCCCCAGGAACACTTTTGAATTTACCATCACTCCACTCCTACATTCCAAGACATGATGAAACCAAACTATACAAAATCTTAAAATGAACAAAAAAATCCATGCGGGTTTATAAATAAAAGATGCATTAACAATCAAAATAATTACACATTTATTGTTTTCATTCAGTATACGTTGCATTTCCAGCCATCACAATAATCACAGCCGCACACTTAAAACTATGGTTACTACATGTTAGACAGTAATATGAAATCATTTTTGGATTCTAACCCATTACCAGATTATCCTTAAGTGAATAGTAGAAAATAGCCTTTCAAGGGTAGTAAAATATCAATTGTATCATGTATGATCAAATCATAAAGAAAAAATACTGAGTTTTTAAAATATGTCTTTAATGCATAATTACTTAGTAGTACAACAAACTTGACACTTACAAAAGGTGAAATTGAAAGTTGTAGAAATGTGAAACAAAGATGAAATTACCTGTAGTTGTTTGCCAACTGTGACAACAATATTATGTGGACCTGTGTCAAATGATAGGGGACCTCTTTCAGTTTGGACGTAAAATATACATTGTTCCATTGGAAGGTAGAAACGCAAAGCATGATCACAATATCTGTCTTTTCTCTTAACCGAAGAGTCTTCATTTTGTTTGGTAACATTATCGTGTGGATACCTGCACAAGCAAATCACAGACTCTGTATCTTGAATCCGCTCCTGAAACTCTACAGATGTGTTGTCCTGTAGAACCAGACTCACTTGCTCAACTACACTATCCAATCTACTTGCAACATTCCCCATGTGAACCCTGCATGATATTCATCACATAAAACAACTTAGCACCTTCAACAACTTCATCAGTGACACAAATATACCTCTATAAAATTAATTATAAAATTATGTTTTGAGGAAAAAACCTCAAAACAATCTTTTTAACACTAATATACCTCTATAAAATTATGTTTAAGAAAAAAATTGTCTCAATTTTTTTTAATACTAATACATCTATTAAATTAATTATAATTTTATATTTAAAGTTTAATTAAATTATTATCAGTGTTTTTCAACTTTTATTGGTATTAAAAATTATATTTAATGAGAATGCATATATTTTGATAAGAAATTGGAATTTTTATTTGAATTAAATTACAAAACTATTAACAAGATTATGATTTAACCTTAGGTGAATAATGAAAATAGAATCTTTAATAAAATAAATAATAATCACGAGTTAGAATTAAAAAACAATTTAAATTAAATTAGTTATGAAAATTTAATAGGTCTTTTTTCAAAAATAAAAAAATCATTCTTAAATTTATTTTAGGCCTTTCAAAACATTTGACTCCTCATGTTCATACAATTTCAATTTAGAGAAAAAAATCACTTATTTGACATAAATTCTCTCACATGCTAGTAAAATCGAGTAATCAGTTTTCCAAAAACAAGCTAAATCAGATAACAATAAATGCTATATTTCTTCTAAATAATCTGCATATTTCCTCTGTTTTAAATTTCCATCCAATAGAATCTGCACAATAATTAGTTTAATATCCATTTTAGCATTATCCCACATGTAATACTACCTTATCTTGCTAGAAGGAGTGATGATACCTTACATTCAAAATACAGTTTCATAAATTATAGTTTTATTGTAATATTTTATTTACAATTGTTATTATTTATTTTAATATAATAGTTTTTATCAGTGTGTGATAAAGAATTCAGGTCTAAAGGTAACTAAGAAGTTTGATGTATTGAAGTTTTGGAACTGAATTCGAAACGAAAAAATCCCAAATTTGTTCAATCTTATTCCATAAGTCTACCATTCCACTACTTCTAAATAATAAGATAAATAATAAATATATAAACATACCTATACATAAATATACGTATGCAACGTCACTTTAAAGATACAATGAATGTTCTCCAGCTGAGGGCTCTATTAAGCTTTTGTAGGAATAATTTTATTATTAAAAGTAGTTTTTAAGTAATCGTAGATGAAAATAAGTGGGTGTCATGAAACAATTAGGCAATTAAAATTAATATCAAGCAATGTAAAAGTGGACAGTATTAACAATAATACTGAAGTAGTTCTTTTGTATTATTCATGGTAAAAAAGAAAGTATAGTTTGCATGCAAAAAGGTGGCTGTAAATTTATACGGTATAACACCAATACAACAGTACATGAAAAAAGTTGATCATAAACCAAACATCAAGAAACGAAGCAATGGAGAATCAACCATAACTGCAAACTAAAAAAAGAAAAAAGAAAGAGGTGTGTAATGAATACCAAAAGTTCCGATCAGCTTGATCGCGGATAATATCGTTAACGGTAAATTCCATTGACCCTTTGCTAGAGCGAACGCAGGGAATAAGTTCTCCGTCAGTTCCGTTAAGCTCGACGGCGACGTTTCGCAATTTCTGGAAAACGCTCTCGGCTTCGTCCGCCATAGTTTGGAGCTCGAAGCCGGAGATCCCGTGGCACCGGATGCGGAACGCCCCGAACTCTCTGGCGGAGCGCAACATCAGATCGGCGGAGGCCAGCGGCAGCGACCGGAAGTCAATCTCCGCCGGCGCAGGCGGGAGGTGCGTTAACGGTAGCGTCAGCTCCGGCAGATGCAGTGACTTCTCTAGGAACTGGCTGAAGGTCTCGCTCGCGGCGGATCGCATCCCTCTCCCAGTCGGGATCGGTGACGGCAGCGACGCCGGAATCTGGCTGTTGCAGCGCCGCATTGCGACCACAACGGCGTCGCTCCGGAAACGTCACGTACCCGCGCGAATAAGATGAATCAGAATGAGATTCACCGATGATATTGTTTGAAAGATAATCAATGTCGTTTTTACGCAGCCGTGAATGGTCAATAAATCTCCAATGGGAACTTGAAGAGCGATGATATAGCGAAGACGATGAAGGAGAATAATCAAGATAAGGACGTTGTTTGTTTATTCTTCTAGATTTTTTTGGATGAATCATGAATCAGAAAACTGTGGATAAGGAATTCAGGGAGAGAACGGGAAAGGAGACGACGTCGTTGGATGAATGAAACGATGAAGGGAATGATGCTGTTGGGGTTAGAAAGGAGCTTTTCTCGAAGACTGAATTTTTGGAATGCAAGGGACCCTTCGTGGCTGCACTCCATTTCGCGTGGGGAGCACGACTTTCTAGTTAGGTGCTTCCCTGCAACGCAGGTCTACGGTGTATCATCGCTTGCATGTGATATCGCGCCACGTGCATACAGGGACAATGGTTCGGTTGCTTATGAGGGCTGCATAGCGGGTTTTCAATGGAAGTGACTGTAGAAACGTAAAGTAAATAAATAAATAAAATAAAAAGGCTGCAGTTGCAGGGTTTGTGGCTGTTATGGGCTAATGGGCCTGGCTTTTTTCTTGCTTTTGCGTTGGTTCCCTTCATCTTGGGCCAGCCGAAAGCAGTTATATGTAGTCAGAAAATGGAATAATAATGTGAACGGAAAGATAAAAAAGGTAGCCAATAGTACGATTTCCTTTCTTTTCTTTGGAGGGAACTTAAAGATAAATAGAAAATCAGTAAAGTAAAATATTCCCTGTGTGCCTCTTCATAAGAATTTTTACAGAATATTGAATGTTGATTTTTATTAGAGACATGCTCTATTAACAATGTTAATGAAACCTTATTTGCTATCCAATCTTGCTTTGTGGATCGTTTTATGCTACAATTAATTAGTCATTTACGTGGTTACGACTAATCTTGATAATTACGTCCGCGATATTATCAAATATCGTAAATAATAAGGATTAATCTTTACATGTCAGTAACTTTGGTGGAGTTATGTGAAGACGAAAATTTGTTAGCAGTGGAAAAAATATTATATTTTTAAAATTAAATATGTTAATAATATAGTTAACATATTTTTTAAGAGACTACACTCACACTATCATTCAAAATTTTAAGAAAATCAGTGATCATTATTCTTAGCTCAAACTCGAAGCTTTTGAAATAAAAGCTTACAGTAACATATATTCATAATTTTCAACAACATAAACGCAACAAAGCTACAACCAGAACCATAATTTAAAACCTTGCATTAATGATCATGACATATAAATCAAAAGTACTCTGTTCAAATTTGGTAGCAGACAGAGTGGAAGATTAAGAACATGCAGAACATCTTAAAAACAAGCCACATGGTCTTTCCAAACACGCAGATTTATTAATTATACACATATATTTGATCATTTTCACACATCAACGACACGAAGAAGAAGAACAAGAAGAGCTTCTTAGCTCTGAATCTACACACGAGGAAAGCACACACCACCTCTTAGTGGATGCCGAAACCCGATGTTCTCAACGGCACCAATGGTGTTGAAGAAGCGTCTTTTGTACTTGTAAATCTCCTCCAACATCATCGACCGTTGGAGCTGCAAGCTCCGCCGCTCGTGCGGGCACGACCGGATCCGAGTCAGCCTCGGGCACCCGTGACCCGACCCAAATCTGCACCCGCACGAACACTCCATCCGCGGCGGGTTCAAAACCGGGTTCGCCAAACGAGGTTCGCCTTCTTCGCCGCCACAGCACGATAATGTGGTGCACTTGTTGCGTTCGGTTCCGTCGTGCTCGTCTTCGTGGCCAGGGTCGCAGAATTGGAAGGTTGAACACTTGAAGGAGTTCATCGAGGCTTGAGAGCTTGCGTCGTCGTTGTTCATGAACATGTCATCTGCGACGAGTTCGTGTTACAAGTTAATTATGAGTCTTGCAAGTAGCAAAATTTTTGTATAGTTCTGATTGCATATAAAATATTTAGTCTAAGTGAAAAGATGTAGGTACCTTGATACCCTTCTTGAGCAAAAGGGTAATGATTGCCGCGAACATGGGTTTTGAAGGAGTTGGAAGCAGACATGTGGCCAGAACCACGAGGGGATGATGGAGAAGATGATAAGAAGAAGGGGTGGTGGTTATTGATATCTTCATCTTCTTCGTAGTTAAAGCTGTGTTGTCGTTGGTGGTGACACTTAACCCTGTCCCTCCAACTTGGAACTAAAGCTGATACCTCATGATCTATCATTGCAGCAATCTCTAATGGTTCCAAGTGGCTAATCTCAAGTTCTTGCACCATCTCCATCGCCACCTGAATAGCCGTGTCTTTTAATGTATCAAATGGGAAGAACACATGCCTCGTGTGCCCTAGTAAGAAAAAAAGAAATCTTTAGTAAGACTGCTATCAGGATTGAGAAATTTGTAAGTGGTTCTGGCCAATTTCTGTGCTGCATAATCAAAGTTTTATCAATGCTTTGATTATGTATCGTATAAAAATTAATGAGACTGTGTTTATTCATTAAACGATTTCATAATATAATCAATTTTTATGTGAAACATAGTGATAGACCATGATTATGATTATTGACCGAGACTATCTAAATCGGGATGAAAGTGTGCATACCTGTTATGTCAGAGATCCTCACTTTGAGGAAAACTGTGTTGTTCTCTTCGTTTATTGAACCAGTAATTGTCATTTCTGCACTCTTTGTTTGATCATGATGATGCTCAATGGGAACTAGTGGAGCGGAATTAAGCTGTAGAGTGTGATTTGGAAATAATGGTATGTTTGGTGGCAATGGAATTTCAAGTTGGTCCACAGCTAAAAAAGGGTCCAACAAGAGCTCCGTTGCTGATGGTCTATCTGAGACATTTGACAAACATTTTCCCACAAACTTCTGGGCTTCCAAATCTGGGATTCTGTAAAACGCATTAGGTAGCTTCCCCTGGTATATGAAATTATTCAAAGTATTAGAAATCAATGAATCATGTCAAATGAAGGGAAAATTGGAACAAGTGTTCACTTAAGCTTACCGAAGTAACTTTCTTGTATATTTGAGCTGGATTGGCGCATTCACTGTATGGGAACTCAAAAGTAAGCAACTCTATCATGCACATACCAAAGGAATATATGTCTACCAGCTCGTTATATTTCTCTTCATACAGTTCTGGAGCCATGAATTCTGGTGTGCCTGATGGTTCACATAAAACATAAAATTTCAGTTTATAACAAGGTCTAGACAGATTAACTACTGATAATGTACAATTTGGTCCTTGCAGTTAAAACTTGTGTTGCTCAGGTTCCTTGAAATCACTTCACCTCAAAATCAATTTTAAGCAAATTCCAAATCCTCACCTATGACACTGTGGGCATGTTGAGAACTACGAAGTATAGCTGCTAGGCCTAAGTCTCCAATCTTGACCCTCCCCTGATGGCCATTGACAAAGATGTTGTCACACTTGAGATCTCTATGTATTACAGGAGGATTATGGCTGTGTAAATACTCCAAGCCACTAAGAATCTGGCGAGCCCAAATCTTAACTGCTCGGATATCTACTCGCTTATACTTTTGCCTGTACCTATAAACATAAAATATATTATGTTAACACAAATATACCATAACCTATGAAACAAAGATGGTTAATTTAATCAAAGTTCAGGGATTGATTGATTACTCTCTAAGTGTACCGGAGGTGAACAATTCAGTGATGAAGTTGAAGGTTCTGTTGTTGACATCGATCCAAGAACCATAGAAGATCATCATAGAGTCATGGTTGAGGTGCTTCAGGAGATGAACCTCTGAATAAAGGCGCTGAAGTTGTTCTGGTGAGTGAAAGACATCACCAAGCTTGACTTGGTTCCAAGCCACTTCAATCCCCAGTAACTCATCAAATGCCCTATACACAGTCTTCATTGCTCCTTTGCCAAGAACATCCCTGAACTACAAGCACCAACAATCACCAGAATGCATGTGAATTAGTCAATTAGATTAATCAACATCAAAATAATACTGAGACAAGCATAAACCACTCATTTTTCATCCTTATGAGTCATTCTAGAATCTACCATGGCCTAAAATTTCTTAAGAAATGGACTTTAAATTTACAAAACTGACTTATTAAAGGAGATTTACATCTGGTTATTTATTATTGTAAATTCCTTTTATCTTCAGATATGCAGTCTCCATGAAAACCATGTACTTAGACAAAGTCAACTCCTTTTATTCCCAAGCCTTTAAATAAAACTAACTTCAATAAAAACAAACTATGGTTCTGTCATTAAATTACTCCTTGGAATAAAGTATAAGAATCAAGTTAATTCTCATGTAATTTAGAAATCAGTTTTAGTTCTGAATTCAAGTTGAACATCCATTAAGCCTTAATTGACCCAGAAATAGCAACTAATTCATTACCAATTCATATTTGCCAACAACTTTTTATAAGCCTATTCTACATGGAAAATCAAAAAGTAAGATGAGAAAAGAGAAGCAAAGAAAAAAACTTACACGGCCATATCGACCAGATGGATCAGTTTCAACATATCCAAGCTGAGACTTAACTCCACCACTAGTGCAGAATCTCCCCTTGTACATGGCTGTACTGACTGTATCAGGCAATTCCATCTCAACAACAGCTTCTCTGGCTTATTAAAGCCGTGCTGTGCTTTGCTTACTATGTATTGATAAGAATACTGATAATATAAAAACAAAACACTATAGTTATATATAATCTCAAGCTGAGTTTAGGAAGCATTTGAAAGAGGGTGTTAGATAATGAAAAGCTTCCACTCATGGCTCTGGTAGGAGACACCAAATAATAGCCACAAGGGTCTTTGAGTAGTCACAACTGGCATTAACCATGCATGCTATTTCAACAGCTCCACGTGAAAACCCATATATGGGCTTGTTAACTATTGGTTGAACAGTGTCAAGAGGGAGAGAGCACAGAGACAGAGAGACAGGGAGAGATGACACTCTTTATTGCTTTCTTGGTTGATAAGAGGACAAAGAAACCGTCGTGTGTAGATCAGACACAAATAATGAGTTAATAATGTGGCATGAGTTGCAACCCGGAATGAGACCACACTAGAGAGTGTGGATTCTGAGCCAAAGGGTGTTGATTAGTTCATAGCTGGTGCCTTGGTGTTGAAGATAATGGAAGAAAAAGGGTGTTTGAAGAGTGGGTTGGAAAAGGAAAAGACCAAATAAGAGGAGACATGGCTGCTAAATTTGGAGAATAAATCGGCATTGTTTGACAGAAACATGTGTGGATAGGAGTGGTGGAATGTAAAAGATCGGATTAGAGAGAACGTGATTATAGAAGGGTTGAAGATTTGTGATGTTGGGTGGAGAAAGGAACAGAAGAGAAAGTCCCAAATTCAGATATGTGCATCACAGAGTTTGCGAGAGGGTTGTGATTGGTGTAATATTAGACTGTGTTTACTGTGTTGCGAAGACTACATGTGTGGTGTCTCTTTCGAGTGTTTTTCCTCAAGGGACAAGTGACGGCGTTCTTGTCGTGGTCCTGGTTGCAGAGGAATATTTAGTCAATGAGATTCTCTAGATTATTTCAGTGCACAAAAAGGTTTCTAATTGGAACACGTGTCCTTTTGTAACACTTTCCACATAAATTTGTTTTTTTTTTAATTTGATGATATTAATTTGAAATACTAAAACTGGAAATCAATATCACTGGCAACAGTGACTTCCATGGACTAAATGTTACTTTCTACTAACAAAATGTTTTATATTTAATTTAAAGTTAAAAAAATATTTTTAATAAAATGGATTTTAAATTATTATTATTATTATTATTATATGTTTGGATCATTTTATTTTTGTACAAACCATGTTTATCATTTTGGAGAGAAAATGTTACCTAGGATAAAATTGTTATGGACTTGCTGTGTTTGAATTTGAAGACGGATATTGAAGAGTTGATTTAAGTAGTTAGAAAAAGAGGTTAAATTAGGATTAAAATAAAGATAGTTAGAAATAAAGGGATTTGAAATAAAAGTTTTTGAAAGTTATTCGATAATGTGATAGAGTTGAAAGATCACCATTTTATTATTGGTGATAAAAGTAATTTAAAATAAAATTTAATTAGTGTTAATTGTATTTACTATCTATCATATACAAACTTACATAAAATTCAAATAGATATAATTTCAGTCAAGATATTTAAAATAATAATTATGCTTCTTACTAATTACCCATCATAACACTTTATAACCTCGTGAAACAATGAATACATCATCTAATATTTACACAAAAAATATCTAACATAATTTTCTATCAACATTTAAAAGGAAAAAAGCCCATTGTTCCTGAACTTCGTTTAGGACCTCTTACTCCATTAAAGACATGTTACCGAAAATCTATACAATGAACAGTTTGAGTTAACTTGTATTGATAAATAGTTGAGATTTTAATTATTAGATATTGACATTTACCAAATTTTACAAGTTCACAACGTTTGCGGATATGATTTTCTACATGTATCTCATTATATAATATCTGCACTCAGAGTTCCATGGTTGACATGAGCACTACAAGTTAAATTCATAGAATATTATCAACTTTATAATTGTATTTCAATAGTTTGAAAGATTAACTACTTACAATTGGTGCAATAAACTGCAACTTCTTTTATAGGCGATATGTGTTCCTAAAACCTCGAATAAGCCTAAACCACTCTATAAAAATTAAATGTATAATGAAATTTGTGCTTAATATGGAACTTAATAAAATTAAATTATGTGTACACAGCAAATAAATTATTAAAAAACTTACACTTGAAGTGTACTTTTAATTGTTAAAGTGTTAGGCTTCTTGTGTAATGAACACAAGAGAACCAATAGATTGTTGAGGTAAAATTACTAGAAATTGATAGTTACCTTTGCAAATTGAATCAATATTAATGTCAAATAAGATTTACACCAATAGAATTTAATTTATAAAAACATACTTACTATTGCAAATAAGGTGCTAAGTAGACTTATTTTTTTCTCTTTTCAAAGGCCTCTAATAGGTACTTTCGCACCTTTTCACCTTTATTCCTGATGGAATAGGACTAGGCCATGAACCTTTACAAGAGGAATGATCAAGAGGATGCAAGAAGAGCTAGATGAGAAAGCACCAAAGGACCTCAAAGCCTTATACATCAAGCTATGTTGATTGGTACCAGACAGAGTGTAACGCAGCGAAATAAAGCTTAGAGTAGCAGAAAGCGTGTTCGGTCACCTTTTTAAAATAAATTGGTCTGTTTTTAGAAAATCAATTTTCTTTCAGAAAATTTATCGAACAATTGATATGCGTAAAAGATAAAAAATGTAGGGAATAGAAAATCACACGAGTAATTTTTATACTAATTCGATTCAATAGAATCTACATCCAGTCGTTAATCACTATAAAAAGTGATTAACAGTTCCACTAAAAAGATGTTTCACAGATTACAACAAATAGTGAATAAAACAGATAAATAAATCTTCCTTCGACGAACGAATCGGAAGAAGAACACTCTGCCAACTCGAAGAAAACCGCTCCGACTATCGACAAATGAAACACGAGCTTCTCCTATTCACGAGACCAGGCAGAGCACCTTACTAACTCGAAGAGAGCTTGCTCCGACTATCGACACACAAAACGCGAGCCTCTCCTATTCACGAGACCAAGCAAGGGAACTTGAACTATAGCTTCTGAGAACTTCCTCTGACAAACAGTATTCTGCAAGAGCTTCTGTTCAACAACAATATCTTTTTGAACTTCATAGAAACCCAATATATAGCCAATTGTTCTTAATATCTAAGGTTAAGTCCCAACTGTCATGAATAATCGATTATTGTAAGTGATAATCGATTATTCAAGTCCGTTACAGTTTTTTCAAAAAATGTGATAATCGATTATATGAGGTGATAATCGATTATTCCTGGATGACTTTGTGATAATCGATTATTGCCATTCCATAATCGATTATTGCCATTCCATAATCGATTATTGCATTTAAAAATGCAAGTTTTACAAGGTTTACAAGACTTTCCTGCTATATTTAATTTCTACAAATTGCTTTTAAATAATTCTAATATCTTCTTCAACTAAAACTTCTTGCAGCATCATCAAAACAATTTTCTTCAAGATTTACCAATACTCCTTATTGGTAACAATCTCCCCCTTTTTGATGATGATCAAAAAATTCAATTTTAAAAGCAATTTTGGCTTACCTGCAAAACATACAAGCTAACAGACAACAACAGAGTTAGCAATACCTGTATTAATGTATACTTCTCCCCCTTTTTGATCATAGGCATAAAGATTTGATGTAAAAAGCTCCCCCTAAATACAATCTCCCCCTCAATTAAACAAAGTATGCATATAATTAAGAAATCATTTTATTTATGAAAAGAAGGATTACATTATAAGAAGAAACATAAAAGACAGAATTATAACATAGATGAAATAGCAAGCAAACAACAAAACATGCTAACATAGAACCTATATCTAAAACTCAGGACTAGGAGATCTTTCTGGAGGTTGAAGGTTGAGATGGTTCTCGATGTTAGATAGGCGAACATCAAGATCAAGAAATTGATCAACCATGTACTCATCAATAGATTGTTGCCACTCATAAATCTCCTCAAAGTGTGTTCTTTGTGCTAGACTCATATCCTCTAATTGCTTAGATAATCTAGCAAAATGTTCTTCCATGGAGAGTGAGGAGGATGAGGGCATGGTAGATGGACCAGCAT